>OMNN01031157.1:0-18166 GCA_900302755.1 Chromis chromis | reverse complement strand
ATTATTTTTGTACTGCAGTTGGTCAATAAATATACACGATCAGCCACAACATTCTGACCACTGACAGGTGAAGTGAATAACATCGATCATATTGGTACTATGTGGTGTTCTGATGGAAAACCTTGGATTTTAACATCCGTGTTGATGAGACTTAGACACCCAAATAAACATTGTCCCAGAACAAACACACTCCCTCATGCAAATGGAAATCACAAATGTCACTGGTCTACCCACACAGGAAAATGCACCCCACCACATGGCAACAACATCAACCAATCAGGAACATCTTGAGGAACATGACAATGGCCCAAGATGTTGATTTGACCTCCAAACTTCCTAGAGCCCATTCTGATCAAGCATCAACAGGATGCAGTGGAACAAGTTGGATTGACAGAGACCCCACTGCACAAGGAGAGTACCCAAAGGATCCACTGCCCTGGTCCTGGTGCCAGACCCCATAGGACACCCTGAGAGGTCCTCTGGTCCATGCACCAATGGTTCAGAGCTGTTGTTGCTACCCACAATTTATTTAAAATCTTTCCACCAGTGAGCTGCACTTGGAGAACAGTGACTGTATTTAAAACCTGCCAACTACATATTACTGATGTTAGTAGTATGAAACTGTGAAATCTGATTATTTTGCAGAATGATCGGGTGAGCTTAGCTGGCGGAAGTGGAACTAAACAATAGCACCGCTAATTCTTAAAAAAAGAAAGAAAAAAAAAGTGAAAATTAAAAAAAAAAAAGTAGATTTAGATGATTTCTGGAACTGGGTGCCTTTTCATCAAACCTGCTGACAGAAGGTGTTTTTATTTGAATGCACATGCTGTCTTAGTCACATTATTAGCATTGTACCTTAACAACACCGTATATGTAGTTGTCTTATGTTGCCAAAGTTGTCACGAGGCCCTACAAGTCTGTGTTGTGAATGTTCCACCACATTGCATTGTGGGACATGGTAGACTGGTTCGATCTATACTGGAAATATGTCAGACTTTGTACTACAGTATTTCTAGGACACTGCCGATTTAGCTTTTTTTTTTTTGCATTAAGCATACATGATATATTTTGGTCAAATCAGTACATACAACTTTGTTTTTTTAGACAGTTACATAAACTAAGTATTATTTAAGCAACTGGTGGCTTCTGTAATGCAAAAAGGTTAAACTAGACCGTTTTAACTCAGACATCTTTTGATCTGCAAATCACTGAACGAATGGTCACGAGATGACAAGATTATTTCTCTCAAGACATGTGACAACACACTTACTGAAAAAAAGTCATATCCTGCACACATGTATCACCTCAGCACTGATTTATTAAGAAGATTTTTTGGTCACAAGGACCTTTTTCAAGACATAATAATGATAAAGTAACATCAACAACATAATGGACCACATCTCCCAAAACATCTCCAGTCCTTCACTTCGCTGCATGTATGCATATTCAAAGACATAACCTAAATCTATACTAATCCCTCATGGGGTCCCACAACCTCGGATTTATTCAAATACCCAAATGACTGATATCTGTTGAGGAAGGACCTTGTGAATGAAATCTGTAATAAATCATTGCAGACGTGATGTGTGGGAATAGATTGTTTTTTCCAATAAGTTGGATGTCTGTCAGATTCGATTCCCTGCACCACCAAGGACACCAAGCAAGTGGTGTGCATGTTTTCTTCTACAGCAATTGTTTTACAACCAGAAAACTTTATGCACGAAGAACAGAAGTAGATGTTTGCCTCACTCTGTTCACATCAATTTAAACATTCAAACTTTTGCTCACTTTGTTTAGTAATGTTAACGCCCAATCATTGACTTTTTATTTGCTTCCTCTTCTACCACCTTTAGAGAGCAGGTGCAGTTGAATGGTTGTGACTTTAGAAACTACTGTGTGTGTGTCATCTCCTGCATCCAACATTAGCTTATTTTAGTCATAACAGTCCATCAATCCATTATCTATACACCGCTTAATCCTCAGTGGGGTGCTGGAGTCTATCTCAGCCGACTTGGGTGAAGGCAAGGGACACCATAGGCAGGTCGCCAGTCTATCGCGTGGCACACAGACAACAACCAAGACAGACAACCAAGCACACTCTCATTAGATTAGATGATTAGATGACTTTATTGTCCACCGTGGTGGAAATTTGTCTTTGGCTTCACCAAGATATAAAAATAAAAAAATTCACACCTATGGACAGTTTAGAATAATCAATTAACCTCAGCATATTTTTGGACTGTGGGAGGAAGCCAGAGAACCCAATGAAAGCCCACGCTGCACAGGGAGAACATGCAAACTCCACACAGAAAGATCCCACCGGGACGCGAACCGGGGATCTTCTAGCTGTGAGGCAACGGTGCTAACAACCGAGTCACCATGCAGACCCGACGGTGATCTTTCTTTGACATATTTGTACAAGCAAACATTGGATCCTCTTTGATACAGAGCCTACAGATAAAAGTGTTATACATGAACACAGCTACAGTGAAAATACAAAAAACACCAGAACATACAGGCAGTTGTTTGAAATCTAAACCACTTCTCACAATTTATTTCAAATAGTTTCTTGTTAATTCCCTTGTCAGACTCGTAAGCATCCACAACCTTTTCTCTGAACGCCTTCGAGAGCTCTTCAGATCTGGACATGATGACACTTCAACAGCACAGAGAACAGCAGAGCCTTGATTTCAGACGTTCAAATGAGACCAGCTCCACCTGCAACTCCTTAAAGAAGTTCTAATCATGGGCACTTAATCTGGAACCCCTGATATGAGCTACTTGTGTTGAGACAGTCAAGGTCATATTGTACAAGATTTAAAGAGGGATCGTACAGAAGCACAGTATAAAACACTGAAACTAAGAACAGAATAAGAAATAACAGAATGAAAGCAGTGATATTGAGGTTTCCTGCTCAACTGTAGTGTGTTTGTGTGTCTGTCTGTCCTTTGGAGACTCTTTTTTGGAAACACAGTGATTTTAAATTGCCTGCATTTTTTTCATCAAACACAGACCAGTCTCGACCCATTCACCATTTCTCATTAAACATTGCTGTTTTTTCCTCTGCTCACTTGCTTTTAGACCCTCTCCTCACGCTCAGTGACAGTCAGAGCTGCTTTTATCTTCTCAGTTTCAGTTTTATTTATACACTAACCAGACAACGCCTTTTGTTCTTTTAAACGTCCTAGTTATCATCACCTTTAATTTATCAGGTTCAAACGAAACAACTGCCCCAAAATTAAGACTTTAATAACCAGTCATTAGTAACGCATCATTTTGGGGCTAATTAGGAAGGTTTCCCGTGTATTTTTTTTGTTTGTTTTTTCTGTGCATAATGGACTGAATAGATGGTGTGATATTATGTCCAGACACAGCAGCAGATATGTGGAGTTTGTTAGCAGAAGTAGGTCTGATGCTCGACAGCATGAAACGGCAAACAAGGAGATTTTGGTTTTAGTTTTCTTAGTGCCGCTTCTTTTTTAAATTCCTGCATTGAAGTTCACAGTATGAGTCACAAACCTCCTGTTTTGGTGGAAATGCTGAAAATTCTAATAAGCTCAGGGTATTTTGTTTACAGCACAGGTGAAATAGTCAATAAACAAACAAATAAAAGCAATAAAACCAAAATTCAACTTTTTAATACTTGTGCCCATTTTTTCAGAATATTTACGATTTACTGCAGTATTATAAGAGTTACGGTAATTTTACGGTAATTTCATCCAGCTTTACAGTCACTATGGTGTCATTACGGTAATTTCATCCAGCGGATTCCTGGGGGGGCACGAATGAAATTACCGTAATGACACCATATTGGCTGTAAAGCGCCTCAGCTTTGAGAAACCATTTGATTGTTTTCCGATAGCACAAACGTTGACATATTTACGGTATTCCAAAGTGCACTTGCCCAAACGTGTCGCAGATGACGCATTAGGACTTAAAGGGTTAAAAGACCTTTAACGATATTACAAAAAGAGTTAAAAATCTAGCTACGTGATAAATAAGTTGTACTTATAGGTGCAATGTACGCATGTAAAAGTAAATCAACAGTACTGCAAAGACGCATTGATGTAAAGGTCCATAAAGCTCTTAAATGTTATCGCAACAGTTGTGTTGTAACGCTGGTAGCATTGCTGTATTCTCAGAACCAACATTCAAGGTCTTTCTGTCAGTGGCAATGGTGACCATGCTCGAGCACATAGGCTAATTTAAAGCCTTGAAGCTTGAGGTTTAGTGATCAACCACGACAGTCGAGGCCGCCAAATATGACAGTAGAAGGAAGACAGCTTTAAAATCGCTGTGAATATTAGAGGAACAAACTTGGCACGATTAAAATGTTTGATAGAAAATATGACAGCTTACTCACCAACACTGTCGATGTGCCTAATATGTTTATATAAACAGAATGCCGCTCTAAAGTCACTGTAATCCTCCCATGATCACTAACTGCTTTGTGATGTGGGCGGCATTGTCACACAGGCACGGCTGGTAAAACGGTAATGCTGTAATCCTGCAGGGCTGACTCATCGAGATGTGGATTAGGGCGCAGCATCCTCCAGAGTCGAAACAAAGAGCAGGGGAAAAAAATACTCATCAGCAGAAATCCATCAGCAGCAATTGGCCATGTTTACCCTTTTGTTCTTAACTGGGATGTTCATTGTGTTTGGGAGACTTAATAATAAATCAGGAAAAAAAACGCACCACACGCAAGCGGGGGTTTACACAGGGGTTTAGAGCTTTCATTAGCGGTTGAAGGTATAGACGTTTGTGGATCTGAACAGCCGTTTTTCCTCATTCTGCCTCTAAGGAAAACCTTTCCACGTTCTACCACGATTAAACGACTCGTCAAGTCTTAAATGGAGAGCTTAGAGAGAAGTCTTTAGTGTGCTTTCTTTGTGACACATCATTATAGCTTGTCCTAAAACAGCACACAGGAATAGGTTTTTGTGCATTGTTATCGCAATAATAAAGCAAAGGACACTTTTGGTAGACGCCATGAAGAAAAGCATGAGAAAAGTGGGTTTGGAGTCAGGAAGGGGTTAGTTGTAACTGGACCTCCAGTGGAAATCCAGCTGTTCAGAGGCAGTTTTTTTAGTGTCCAAAGAGCTTTGCAAGTTCTGCAACTTCATGGGCGCTGCTCAGTAGCCAGCAACACAACACTGCAGTGTTTCCCATTAACTGCCTAGATTGTAGCGGCTCGCTAAAGTCTAATTTGCTGCACCGTAGCCACATAATGAACCAAAATTCAGAAATGTTCAAATCAAGAATGCTACTTCTTAGGTCAATAACTCTGAATGTTCATATGCACTAGAGACTTAAACCAGATATACCAGACAAAGAATATTACTGCATTTTCAAGCAATGCTTTGGCTTAGATACAATGTGCAGTAGTTTCCACTTTAGCTGTAAAGTTACATGAATCCGGTCCTTATTTCCTTTACTGGGGCAGCAAATACAGAACAAGCATTTGGGATAGTGAAATCTGGGTATATTTAGACACTTTATGGCATAATATAGTAACTTGATCACAATGAACTTGCTGGAATTGATCACATCTTCACTGGTTGCCAATACCCCAGCGGATGTTCTCCTGCATGTGTACAAGGCCATCAACCGCTGTGGCCCGACTTACCTTCAGGACCTCCTCGCCCCTCAGTCTTCATCTCGGTTACTCAGGTCTAGCAGCCAGAACTCTCCTGCTATTCCTCGCACTAAGCTCTCAACCTTGTTCAAATTCAAGACAAATAGAATCTAATTCTTTTTTCTTTTTTTTTTTAAGATTTAATTTTGGCCTTTTATGCCTTTATTGGATAGGAGAGTGGATAGTCAGAAACAGGAGAGAGTGGGGAAGGACATGCAGTAAATGCTCGAGGTCGGAATCGAACCCCAGACAACCGCTACGCCTTAGCACTTGGGTCACCGATATAGGCTATCGGGGCGCCCCAAATAGAATCTAATTCTGTGTGAAAAACAGAGCAGGTTTTAAAAGGCAGCTCTTGGGTCGGTAGCTGCCCACTGTTTGTACAATACACAACCCTGGGGCCAGAGAAAAGTTGGTATCGGACTATCTCACAAAATCCTAGATAATCTTAAATGACTTTTCTATACATTTATCGTCAGCTTTTCAAAATTGATTTCTTGTATAGTATCTGTTCATAGTAACTGGTATTAGTAAGGTGAGGAAACTAGAACACTAAATAAAGGATTTCTGGGCAGTGAGGAGGTCTGTGACACCACCTATCTCCGATTTACAATGCCACCCTTTCACCTCTACCCAGGAGATTCAACAACTTAACCTCTAAGAACCATAGTCATTCGCAAATGGCCCAGTGTGACTGGAACAACTCTGACGAGTGTTGCTCTCGATTGGCCTCATGTGACTCCTAACGACTCTGACGACCCCAACAACTGTCGGTACATCATGGAGCATCATCTGAGTCACACCCTTGGATCACTAATGACCGTTAGTCACCACTGGTCTTTGCAAATACCTGGGTTTCCCCACCAGCGAGTCAGACTAGCCCAGTCTAGTCTTGACACGCATGAACTGATGAAGCCACTCGGATGAGAGGTGAAACGTCTTCACAGAAATATTACTAAGTCCAGTTGCCTTCGATTGAATTGCCCAGAATGACTATGACGTGGATGAATGAGAACATTCACAGACTTAATAAAGGATCTAATCAAATAATCAGACTCAGTTGTCTTTGTTTTATTTGATGCATCTCCAGATCCCTATTATTAATCCCACCTGAAACCCTGCAGATTAGGGTTAGGGTTGCCCATTTGGTTGAAACAGTCATCAATCAGCAAAACAACACCTATGCCTTCAATCTCTAAACTGAATGTAAATGTGAGCCGTGATTCAGAAGTGTGGAACAGACTAGACAAACCATGGTAACATTTTTTTTTTTTTTTAAAGCCAGTGTTACTTGTTGGTTTGCGATGGATGAGGTGTCACACCCTTACTTTCAATGCCTCCACATAAAGAGGGCACAATTTTTTGAATTGTGTACATAGATTGTACACAAGCAAAAAGAGATTGGAATGTGTTTAATGTCTCCCAGGAAACATTACACTCTAATGCGGCTACAGTACACAAGAATTTATTCTCTTCTTTCCTAATTTAAATTGAAAATCTTCTGGATTCACAGAAAACACATTGGTTTCTAATGTGATGGAGTGACAACACATTAGTTTGCTCTAACAGACCGATGCTCACTACACAAAAAATAACTTAATAATGTGCTGTAAATACTGATGCCGATTGTTCTCTCATTTAGGCATAGCTGGCAACCCGGTGCTCTTCAACGAAAACGGAGATGCTCCTGGACGCTACGAGATCTACCAATACCAGATCAGAAACCGAACAGCTGAATACAAAATCATTGGGCACTGGACGGATCAGCTCCATCTGAATGTGAGTCCTTTCTATTCCACGCTTTTACAAGTGTATGTTTGTGTCAGTGTTTGCACTGAAAATCCTCTGAAAGGTTTTCTGAGCTCTGCAGCTGCGTTGTGAGATCACCAACTCCTCCCAAACCATTTGATAGTGCTTAGTTCCATCTTCAAAGGTGTAAATATCCAGAGGGAGCTTTAAATGATTAACAGGGCAGACTGTGATGAAAAGAAAGCCAGGAGAGCTTAAGGACAGACATATTTAGTATCATCTCCCCAGACGGCATCGCTGACTTCCAAAAACAATACTGTGGGCAGGCAGCGTGATGAAGTAACAGTATTATAACAGTAAATTACATAAAGAAACCAAACAAATTATGTTTTCACAAAATGAAGAGGAGGCCTTAGGCAGGCAAAAGACTACAATTGAACACATGAAGCAGCTTGAGAGTGGCTTTGTCTTCCTCACCTCCTTCAACAACATGTGCAGTGGAAGAAAAAAGGGAAAAAAGTGAGGTTTGTGGTGGGTACCTACTGTGAAACGCGCCAGCTCCGAGTCTAAACCCGGCAGTATTTAATTAGTGCTCTTTGAGTTGTTAATTAAGTGCACATTTAAAGACAAATTTACCGGCTTTGAACGAAAAGCCACAATTGAATAAAATTGATAACTTTAAAGAGAGAAGACTCTGTTTGAAATGACAAATTTAATTTATCTTTCTAAGTGTGCTTGTTAAAGGGGAAAATCCACAAAGGAGAGGAATATCTTCAAATATATCTATGAATCGATTCATTTTTTGAACACAAATATTTAGTTAAGCCGAAGAGAGAGAAACACTGCAGAACAACGGCTTTCCCTTTTGCTCTCACATCTTGCCCTTCAGATAATTCGACCTCCCACTGAAACATTTTGCTGAATCTTAGAGGAATGCTTGATTTGACACATAGGTTACCTTTTCCCACCCACTCACCTAAATAAATACAAAAACAGAGAACACAGATACTTCAGCCAAACACCCAAACAGCAAGTAGCACCCTCTAGAATGTCCTTGACCTCCAGATGCTGAGGATCTCTCCAGATCAATAAAGCATTGCTGGCTCTGCATGCTTCCATTGCACAGGATACAGTGAGCTTTGAATATTGCAAATCTCTGTTCAACCGTTTTTTATTCTACCTGTGTGTCCTTTCGTGCCTATCTATGTTCCTCTGCCTCCCTCATAGGTTCGCACCATGCAGTGGCCCGGCGGTGCCCGCCAGATCCCTTCCTCAATCTGCAGCCAGCCCTGTCAGCCAGGTGAGCGCAAGAAGATTGTGAAGGGCATCCCTTGCTGTTGGCACTGCGAGCGCTGCGATGGCTATCAGTACCAGGCAGACACCTACACGTGTAAGATGTGTCGCTTTGATTTGCGCCCCAACGAGAATCACACAGGCTGCGTTCCAATCCCCATTGTTAAGTTGGAGTGGAGCTCTCCATGGGCAGTCATCCCTGTGCTCATTGCAGTCCTTGGCATCATGGCCACTCTGTTTGTGGTTGTCACCTTCATCCGCTACAACGACACTCCAATTGTGAAAGCATCAGGCCGAGAGTTGAGCTACGTCCTGCTAACTGGCATCTTCCTCTGTTACGCCACAACATTCCTGATGATTTCTACCCCTGACGTAGGGATCTGCTCCCTGCGCAGGATCTTCTTGGGCCTTGGGATGAGCATCAGCTATGCTGCTCTGCTCACCAAAACCAATCGTATATACCGCATTTTCGAGCAGGGCACTATGTCTGTGAGCGCACCCAGGTTTATTTCTCCAGCCTCTCAGCTAGTCATCACATTCACCTTGGCCTCGGTGCAGCTGCTCGGGGTGTGCATCTGGTTTGTTGTGGATCCCTCCAAGGCTATTATTGATTATGAGGACCAGAGGACATCTAACCCGGTGATGGCGCGTGGTGTTCTCAAGTGTGACATCTCTGACCTGTCTCTCATCTGCCTGCTGGGCTACAGCATGCTGCTCATGGTCACCTGTACAGTCTACGCCATTAAAACCAGAGGGGTGCCGGAGACCTTCAATGAGGCCAAACCCATTGGTTTTACCATGTACACCACCTGCATCATCTGGCTAGCATTCATCCCGATCTTCTTTGGCACTTCACAGTCTACAGAAAAGGTAAGCTTACAACTGTTTGAGTAGTGTCTTGTTTCTTTCTCAGCCAGTTTCTTTTCAGACTTGCAGAACTTAATCCTTTTTGATTATTTGTGCCCGGTTTCTTAATGAGGGTGCTTTTATTATTGTAGAAGTGTTGTGCAAATACATGTGGAGAACATTTTTTTTACAAACGACTGCACATTTGCAGTGGTGGAAGAACATTTGATGAAACACTAGATTTTAGAGTTCATACTTGTACTAACTGGGAGTATTTATTTGCAAACAAAACATATAATCAGAAAACACACATGATACGTTGTTATAGATAATATCAGTGCTTTCCAAGCTTTATTGGCTTGTGACCCTTTAAATCAAGTATGTGTTTATCAGCTGTGACAAGTTCAACCAAGGAGTGACCTAATTTCTTTGTTTTATTTGAATAATTAGTTGTATCTTGTTTTATAGTGAATGAAATGATATGGTAGTTCTCATGTCAAAGTGAAAACAGATTTTTACAGAGTAATATTCACTTTGACACGATGAACTTCCAATAGGGTTGAATACTTTTTACAGGCACTGCAAAATCTATCAAATCTGCTACATTAAAAACCTGTTTGCATGCTCTAATAATATTATGCACTGTGTATAGTAAACTGAAACTGCACTTTGTAATTAATACCTGTGTTCTTTTACTTAAGTCATTTTATAAACTGTAGTTTTACACATTTTAATTAACTGTCAGTGTATTAAAATAGTCCACTGTTTCACTATATGGCAACAACAGTTTTAGAAATGAAGTTAATAGACCTCAGCAGCTAAAACAACAACTTAACAAGAGGATGTCATGTGGAAGTTTCAGATTGCGAGTGCACAATCTACCAAGTGTAGACGCAGTAATATGAATGCATTCTCTAGAAGGCAGTACACAAGCCTGTGACTCATATATATGTGACGGCTGTATGTCACAGCGCATTAGAGACCCACGAGCTGTTTACAAAAACACAAGCTCACATTCGTATTCCCATGTCAAATCAGTGTACCCGACCTTGTGAACCATGGCCTTGGATCACATCCAGTGGTAGCACTGGAAGGATACAGGTCAAGAATCCAAAAGGAGCATGGAAATCAGGGTCGGGCTTGGACCTCACATTCAGAGGAGACAGTCGTGGTAAAAAGCCAAAGGGGCACAACAATGACACAGTAGAAATGTGTACATGTAGCTGAAAGAGGTGTTTTGGCAGTACAACAAAAGGGGCTCAGTGGCTACAAGAGAGGACACTGGTAAGGGAAAGCCTCATACTGGCATGGACACTATCAGCGGTGCCAGCGTGGGTCTGACAGATGCAACAAATTAATCCTTACCTCCTCCCCTTTGGGATTAAACAACACAATGCATCAAAATGCTGGCCTGGAAAACTGGCTGTGATAGTTAGCTTTGTGGAAAAACATTCTTGAGAGACTAAGAGCATGCATTGTGTTGCGCTAAGCATCCTAAAATAATTTCTATAGTCTACAGCATTGCAGAAAATCTGCATATGACTGCAGCCAATTGTATTACATTAATAATGCAATATGTGACCAGCAGTACAATGACTGATTTTCATGTACAGCCCAAAGTCCAGATTACTGTGAATCTGCATATTGGCCTTTTCTAACAATATACATTCTCTGGTGTAAACACTTAAACTGCAAACAGCAGCATCTACATGTTGAAAACAAAGCGAGACCTGCTGCGCTTAATGGATACTGCTTGTTTGATGTTACATTTACTGAAATATATTCAGGGAAATATACTGAAATGTCAGCAGTTATTACTATGCATTCTTGATGATCACACACGTAGCATACACAGCAGTCCAAGTGCAAAGCCCACATTATTTTTTAATGCAAGTGTTGCACATCTTAAGTCACATGTCAACAGCAGCCATGGATATCAGCGAGTTCTTTGTTTAATCATTCCATCTCCTCTCTCTGAAGATGAAAGAGAATTATACAATCACAGAGAGATTGAACTGCTTTTTTGGAGGATGAGGTAATCCATTAGCTAGCATGGCTTTGAATAGTAAAACAGAAGTGAAGAAAAATCTTTGAAGGGTAAGTGAAGTTCTACTTTTTGTTTCTTCTTCTATACCTCAGATGAATTCAATTTACACACCCTGAAAAACTTCTCATCCAGGCTTAATGTAAAACACTCTTTTTCCTTGCTGCAAATTATACGAGTCACTTCATTAATTATGATTTCCTGTAGAAAACTGTACATACAATGGCTGGAGGACAGTTTTACTTTTATCATTTTGAAAACTTCTACCATTGCTCTGAGCTACATTAAGGTAAGACACAAAATGGAACACAAAATGGAAGTTTAGCCTCAGGGAAATGTCCTACATTTTTTTCTTTCCTCATTTGAGAGAGAATAATCATATTTAATATATAACCAAAAGGGCCTTTGAGTGTTGAGTCTTAGAAACTCAATTTAGCTTACACTTTTATATGGTTAAGCCAAGTCAGACCATGCAGTGCACTGTCCTCACACAAAGAAAGGCTGCAGATGTTTTTAGAAAGCACACAGAAATGACACGTTTACAGTAACAAAGCCCTGTTGCAGCTTTAGGAATTCTGATTATGGATCGACTGATATGCTTTTTTGTCAGGGCCGATGTTGATATAGAAAATTGGTGATTGAAAAAGGCTTATAACTGTTATTTAGAGCGGATATACATTACATGTAACATGTAATAGCAGGGAACCTGTAATTCATAACTAGGCTTCTTCATTAATAAGGATTACCGTAACTGATATTATATATAAATATATATGATATATAAAGTACTACAGAAATAGGAGTGATGACATTGTGTCATGTGACACATGCTCTCCTGTTTACTCCGAGATTGATTGAGTTCAATAACAGTTTGTCTCAATACCAATAATTGTAATAATGCCAAATATGTGCCTCAATAATCAGCCAATTTCTAATTATGAAGACTCCTGGCCCTCAAGAGTAAAGGAGGACATTCTTATGGAGGAGGAGGTTGGAGCAGATGGATAGGACAACAAAACTTGGGAACACTGGTTTCTTCTAACCATGAAGACTATTGTTTCATAGCTCTAACATGAAACTACACACTTTTTTAAAATTATTATTATTTTTTTTATATTTCATATTTGCCGCATCTGCTGCACCAGGTATGAACTGCATAGTGCCGGCAACCTGTAGCCCCAGTTTGTTCCTCTAACACATTGCTGCTGGTAACATTAACAAGACTGATAAGCACTGGCAATAAAAAACAAGGTATATGCACTGGATTTATTCCTCTGCAAGGGGCATCACATGAGCCTGCCAATAACTGTTGCTGTATTGAGAGCATAAAAAAACATTCAGGCTTGTTCAGTAATGCAAACTGTGATAAACAGCATGGCCATGGCTATTTACTGGCACATACTACAGAGCCTCTCGGAGTAGAGCTGCTACAACAAAGGTACCCATGTGGTGACTCTCTCGAAGGGCCAATTTTTTTAATGTGCTGAGAAAGAGGCTTCTGGCTGAAATGTTGGCATTCTTTCCCAAACCCAAACCAAGTCAGGTTTGTGTCTACACCTGACCAAACCTAAATGGTAGCTTTTCCAGATCATAAAACAGATTTGCAACAGTTTTAGAAACTACAGACAAATTCGTTTTTCCTGGAGAGAAATCACAAACAACGTATTATGCCGAACTTGGTGGCTCAACAGTAAAGGTAGGCAGTTGTGCTGTCATGGACTTCATATGAAAAAATGACAAACAAACCCTGTGACTGATTCGCTGAGCTGTTACATAAACAACGTTCCTATTTAAGGAATTAACATGTCAAAGCAAACACACCTCATAATCATCATACTGTAAATGACAGGCCCTACAAAGCCTCACAGCCCACGTTGACACGTCTTTCAGTGCAATTAAATGCTCCACTAGCTCCGGGTCTTGATTTACCTTATCTAGCCTCCTATGCGCTCATCACCAGTTTACAGCAGGCCTCTGCTTCAGCATTACAAGCACAGTCATTTATTTGTCATCTGGTGCCAGGATGAATGTAACGAATGCCATGGGAGGCTTTCTCTATCACTCAAACGAGGACATCTGGTCTATCTATGGAGTGCCATCACCACACTTCACGCTAGCTTCACGAGTAGATGTGACACCTGCTTACCTGGAGAAACTGTCTAAATCAGCGGCTGTCTCAAATACAAGAGGCAGGAGGAGGGGCGTCAGACAATAGCAGGCATGGGAATGAGGCTCGAGCACAATAGGCTCGGTTCAAATTCAATCAGCCCACACAAAGAGGTCCTCCACATTACAGCGCATGAATGGACTGATGAATTGAGTGGTGTTGTTTATTTCGCTATGAGGTCTCCATCACACCATTGGCACTGTCAACAAAACGGCGTGAAAAAAAAAACTGCTGTTAGTTCACTAGTCAGACAAAGAGTGGGAGTTGCAGTCAGTTCAACAAGACCAGAGTCAGACAGGAGTGTGCTTGTGATGGCGTGCGCTCAGCGTTCATCCTCGCTACCTGTTATCACTTCCCCATTCCCTGCTCCTTTGAATTTCTCTCTTTGTCTGCTCGCAGTCGTAAGATAAACAGCATTATTCACAGAAATGTCCCGCAGGCCCAGTAATTAATAATGAAGATTGATGCTGTGGAGCGGAGGGAGCTGAGCAGCGTCTTGAACTTCAGAGAGCAGTTGTTACATTCATTAGGCCTACAGCTCTGCCGCACTCTGGGTCTCGGCTGTTGACCTCTGGGTGCTCAAATGATGGGCAAACAGGCCATGAAGCTAATCAACGCCGAAGAATTGTGATCTTTATAAATGACATTCTCCCATGAAGCTATATTATTACGTCCCCTAAGGCTCCTATTTGTTTATTGGCTTAATTAGAGCGCAATTATAGTGAATTCTCTTGCAGCAAGCCTCTCTGCTAAATGTTTCCATAGCATGCTGCGAAACAACACAGTGGCTTAATGCAGAATGGGAATTATGCAGTTTAAATGAATTTGATAGTTTGCATCCCGAAGCAGAAGCTCTCTAGAGTCCATGGATGAAAATAGAATCTGTTTACATTTATCAACCCTCAAATTATTCTTATATTTACAGCTATCACAGACACTCTCACTCCGTTGTGCTGCACTCTCTGCAGGTAGAGACGCAGGATTGTCTTTTAACTCCTCTCATATATGTGCTGATACACCCCTGTTGTTTTCCTTGCATCTAACGCAATCGCTAAAGCTGCTGTGAGCTGCTCTTTCTATGTTATGTTTTACCTAAGGCGAGATCTGCCGAAGCATTGCGATGATGGGAGGGTGAGATATACAGCGACTCCCCTTTATTAGCTGCAGTCAGTGACTGCTCAGGTGCACTGCAATCAGGAGGAAGCAAATTAATGGATTGAATACTGGATTAGGTCTGACACTGAAAACAGGACTCCATTTGTAAGCTAACATAGCCTCACGAGGCAGTGGAAAGGGGCCGGAGGTTTCTTTTCTAGTGGCACATTGATGTTATCTGATGAAATACCACACAGAAATATATTGATTTCAAGTAAGGCTTAGGCAGTAATTTAATATGGACTTTTGGTAGAATCTCCCCTCGAATAAATGGGCAGCTTGTGCTTTGAGCTAGACTGATAAATAAGTAAATTAGTTGGTAATTAATAACATAAGAGAAAGGACGTGTCTGAGATAATTGACAAACTGTGTTTCCAGTTTGCTGTAACAGTTTGTCCACAGGAAATGTTTTTTTTTTTTTTACCCATTTGTGAAGGCTGCCAATCTCTCAATGATGTAGTCACAAATAATTAAAAAACAGATCTTGTGTTATTTAAAAAACACAAATCAACTTATATATTCTAATCATTATTGAGCCTAAAATGTTAATACTTGTATTAGCTTCAAAAAACATGTCATTGATTCAGCTTCTCCATTGTGACAGTTGACTGTTTCTAAAGGCTTTACGTCATTGTAAGCATTTTGCTCTGTTGGTTGAACAAAACAAGACATCACATTACATATGTTTAATTGATGATAAAGAAAATAATGTTACACTTAAAGTTGTCCTAGTAGCACACATAGTGTGGAAACAGTAATTATTTACAGAGCTGCAATACTTAGTTGTCAAATTCAGTGAATGTCTTTGAAATTCAGTGACACAGTTAGCTGTGAAAAAAACACAGTGTTTGAACACAGCATTGACTCCAGGCAACACTATTCCAGCATGTCCTGTGCACATTCTAGCTCGTGCACGTTCATGCACAAGATGGAGGGAAATAGTGCAGAGGGAGTAAGAGGAACAGTAAACCTGGCACATGCTAATGGCTAAATATGCTAACAAGCTAAATATCAAATCAGTCTTTCTCCAGAATCACAGAATACACATTTTCAACAAGATTGTGACCAAAAATATGACATTAATATAGCAGCAAACAGCTATTTGCTATGTAAAGATATAGTGGAGTGATGTCGATGTTTTGGCAGTCAGTCTGGCTGTGCGAACATGTTAGCGCATGTGAGTCCCTCCCTTTGAAACTGTTGATGCTGCCTGCATTGCAGAAGTGGAAGTGCTGCAATCAGCAGAAAACAAAGATTGAAATAAAAGTATTATCTTTATGTTATTTACCTAATTTATGCACAGTTTCATTTGATGTCATTATTACTGTTTTGCTGCTGTCCTCCGTTCACATAGAAGAACGGAGGACAGCAGCTCAAAGGTAAGGCAGGTGAAGATAATTTTATCCGAGTAGACAACAATTTGTTATGGCCACACAATGTGTTTTACAATGCTAACGTGTTGCTAACTGCTGTGGCTCGATTGTTTTGTGTTGGCTCTCGTGTGCACAACCGAAAATGAAATGAAACACAAAAGGACGAGCGGAGTGGGTGAGTTAGCGACATCCAGTGGTCCTAAATGTCGCATACAGCATCTTTAACTAACTGCAAACATTAATAGGGTTCAGATACTTCACAGACCAAAAAATAAAATGATTAGTTGAGAAAACAATCTGCACATATTAAAATAAACACGAGTTGCAACTTTAATATTGATAAGAATATTGCGTTATTGGAAAATATTCCTATCATTGTGACACTGATTTCAAATGTATTACTTTGCCTTACCTTAACTTATGTTTAATTAGGTCTGTGTTTCTTTTCACCCAACACTCGCCATCTTCCAGTATCTATTCAATGTCCAAGAGGATGGCTTTGAAGATATTATTCTCGGGTGAAAGGCAGCAGAGCATTTCTCTGTGTATGTGAGTAACAGCTTGAGCTGAACAGTCCGTCCCTGAGGCAGGAGTGAACCGAGCCCCAAGCAGTTCACTGGTTAACACTCTCTGCAGCTGGGAGGGGACCACTGCAGCTGTCCCTCTATCATACTGCCTCCATTCTTCCATTGTGCTCTCCAGCGAGCAGTCCCACATGGTACCAGGGCTGGCTGAGATGAGATGCAGCCAGTCTGGAGGGAAAGCACCGCGGAGAGTCACAAATAATAAAAACAAACAAGATATTCAAGCAGAGGTCACATCTGGGAAGCTAAACGTTACCCTGCTTTGATGAAAAAACAGCAGGAACCTTCTGGGGGAAAACTCACCCGGTCAAAAGAAAGATACACGACTCTAAAGGTAGCATCTTTTCAAAAATACGCACAATTAAAAGCCTGATGAAGGAGGGGATTTATTAGCTGATTCTAATGCCCACAATAAATAACTCATTCTGATTTGCTGGCACATATGCGTTAAATAATATATTTGAATACTTCAGTCAGCTGTGGTTTACTCACAGTTGTAAATCAGTCCTTATGGTAGCGTAAGAACTGCTTTTTCAGTCCTGCACCCGCTCGTTTCCGCTGGGATTCACATTACTATTGCCCACAGCAGTGTTTCATATTGAAAATCTGTTGCCCTTTTCTACAGAGAAAATAAGACATATGTAGCCCTTATGAAAGCTATTTTTAAATCGAAGGAAATTATATTCTTTCAGCTGTTTAATAAACTAGCTTAATAAGACAACAACATAAGTCTTCCTTTGTGAAGAACAAAAAGCTTCTGCTTGAGGCAGTGTTGGAAATGTAAGTTTAAAAAAATAGAATAAAAATGAGCGATAGTTTGTGTTGTTTCTCAAAGCAACAGATACCGACCAGATGCTGGAACAACTGTCTTCATTGCAGATGTGACTTTGTTGCTTACTGATCAGTTTAGAGCTGAAACAATCAGTCAGCATCCATTTTGATCGTTTTATCGTTTAAAGCATTTTTTTAAAGCCAAAATGCCAAACATCTGCTTGTTTAATCTTCTCTAATGTGAGGATTTACTGTTATGTCTCTGTTATGTTACTGCAAACTGAACATCTTCAGGCTTTAGACTACTTTCTGGTTGTTGCTCAGACCAAACAGCCTATTTCAAGACGACATCCTGGGCTCTGGGAAACTATTTTCTGGCATTGAACGGCAAAATATCAAGTTGAACAATTAATTAGAAACAAAAATAATTGTTAGTTGTAGTCCCAGATTAAGTTTGAAATGGGATTTTGTTAAATATTTTAAATTTTAAGTGTGTCAGCAACACTGTAAAAAAAATTCAAAATTGTAAGGCAACTTACTGCACTA
>OMNN01031156.1:0-17726 GCA_900302755.1 Chromis chromis | reverse complement strand
CTTAATGTGTACTTTACATAATAATAAACAGGAACAAAATATCCAAATAAAATATCCAAAGCAAGTTCATGAAGAGACTTTCTTTTTTACTGAAAAGAATTTCTGCTCAGCAGCAGTACTCTGCTACTCCTAATTGAAGGAAAGAACAGCCTTTAGCGGGAATTTTCCATAAAGAAGTGACTTTCCGAGTACATTTTGAGTAGTTTAATGTGTCATTTCTGCAAGTGGTTATGCAAGCATTTTCTAAAATACCTGCAGAGCCATTACTTTTAGTAGCTGGCCACTTCACATCTTATACTGAAGACAGATTACAGTCTACCAAGAGTAAGTGATACAACTTTTGCATTTATTAAAAGTTTTTCCATGTCAGTTAAGCAATTCAAAAAGTATGTGTTATGGGCTGCTCACACCAGAAATTAGGAAGAATTTACCTGAAAATGAACTGGAATGCAACTGCTGAAATAAAGTCATTTATTTTCTGGGGTGAAGTAAATCAAATCTTTCGTGTCAAGTTAAACTTTGGTAAATAATGACACATTGATGCTGTTTAAGAGAAAGTCATGTTGATAGTACTAACATGACATGGTCCCACTTAGTGGTCAGCAGTTCCCGTATAAGCCCTGATAATAGTCATGTAGATTTAGTAAGCCTATAGCACCACCTATTTTGTAAGGACGTATAGATTAGCTTTGTTGTGTTACTTTATGATGTGACTATGCCTCTTCAAAGTGGGTGCACAGACATTACTCTCGAGGTGCAAGGCATTAAAACTTCATTAAAGTGCAATACTAAACCACTGGAATGATCTTTAAAGGTATATTTGTGACAATGACATAAAGTCATAATTAAGCATTGCTTCAGTTGAGAGAATCTAAAGCCTCAGGATCCATGATCAGCTGATTATGCAACTTAAACTAATTACTACATAATGGCCTCCAAGCCAGCTTTGTCTTTTATGTAATATCATCTTGATTCATTCGCATATCCGACAATTATGTAAGTTATGTGATTTATGTTGATTGATAGTTAAAAAGATACTATAAAACACAAGGTTCCCACTTTTTTCCTAAACTTCTGCAGACACTGCAGACATTTCAAACATGGTTATAAACATCTGACAGACTGTTATGTACCTAATTAGTTGGTCTTTAATTAGATGAGTCTTTAAAACATTTAGATTACTTTTACAAAGCTTCATGACCTGCACCGAAACCCAAACACAGGAGCTTGGTGAAAGTAACCTCTTCCTCACCCATCAATTAAAGATGGCCAGCTCCATGGAAGTGATTAAAGGTAATTAGCGGATGAAGGGCGGAAGAGTAAAGTGATCTGTGTACCACAACACCCGTCTGGTTCAGGCAGACAGGTCACATTAGAGGAAACCAATGCAGATTTAAAATGAAATCCATGCACTGACACATATACAGGCACAGACACTATGTCAAAACACAGTCACATGTTGACTCGTGTACACGTATACTTTGTGAATCTCAGGGCATCCCACTGTCACAGCAGCAACACTGTGTGTATGTTCATTGTACTGTACAGCTCCTAATCTTGGTGGCAGATCCGTGACTCACCTTTCTCGATGCAGATCGGTTACTTTGACTCCAGTCAGCTCCTCCAGTTCAGCCATGGACCCTACACACACCACCTGATGAGTGCACACACACACACACACACAGTACATCTTCAGTGAGCAACAGCACAAAATAGTATTCACAGTAAAATGTTCCTAAATTTGGAAATTAAACATTAGTGCTAGTAGTATTTTATTGATTACTCAACTATTTGGTCAACATAAGATTACATTATTGACAAATCAAAGTAACAATTGCACCTTTCAGTTTCTTAACTGTAAGAATTAACTGCTTTTCTGTGTTTTTTAATTATAAATTATGTTTGGGTATTTGGTGGAACAAAGAAGTAACCTAAATAAACCTCCTTGGGCTCTTGTGTTTCACAATTTTTTCATTATTCTCATTTTTCTCTATTATCGTCACACTGACCAACGACAATATCTTGATCAAACTTTGCATTGTAGTGGACAAATGTAATTTTTGCTATGATATTGTTTTGTAGGAAGCACAATGTGTTATATTTTCCCTGTTCCTTCAGTTTAAAGGAACAGTTAAACAGGTTGAATCAAGATTGCATCGTTTTACACTGCAAGAACTTGCAGATTGTTTTGGGCAGCCATAACGTTAGGGCAGAATAACTGGAGTTATGTCCAGTAACTACTATTTGTCGTTGTTTTGGTGTTTGGTGCAGTTAATGTCGTGGTTGAAGCTGTTGGATCCTACATTACAGCTGAAACAGAAAGGCTGAAAGGACCGATAATCCAAACACAACTATTAGCGCGTGCTGACATTATAAAATACACTGAATGGCTATAATGAGCTGTTGTCAACTAGAGTAACGTTATCTTCACTTCACCTTACAGGCGGCCAGAACAGACAAGCTTGGATTACAACACACACGCACACACAGGGTGTGTGACTTCATTCTCTGCAAAGGACACCATTATTTCACTATATCTTTGCTGCTGTATTAATGCGATATTTATGTCGACATTCTTGCATTTTGCACCTTTAATGATCAATTATAAGCAAAGGAAAAAAATGCACATTGCAGTATTAGCAGGTTTCACATTGCAGTGTACAAATGCAAATTTTTTGAGATGTCACTGTACAATAAGCAACTAAATGTGACTTGCCCCCTTTTTTCTGCTGCATATTTTGCTTAAAACACAGCTGAAATGATTAGTCAAATAACTAATCAGTCGATCTAAATTACATCATTCATCAACAATTCGATAATTGGTTAGTTTAAAAAATATATATCTTTGCAAAAATATCAAAGAAATCTCTGGTTTGTCTTTTCAGGTCTTAATGTTTGTCTGTTCTTAGATTTCCATAATAGTGAATTGTATCTGGACTGTTGCATTCCAAACAAAACTTAAAAGTAGGCCTACTTCAACACACTTCCTGAGTAACTTTACCTTAGAAAGTATGGTAAAGTGTGTTATCTGGTCTCCTCAGAGAGTTAACCTGTAGGCTCTGCTCTAGTTTTACGACAGCACCAGGTAACATGGCCCAGATACAGCTTGATACACCACCGTCAAATACAAAAGAAGACACAATAAAAGAAACATACCCAGAAAGGCAGGGATAGAGAGAGATAGAAAAAAAAAAAAGATTCTGAGAGACAGAAATCGTACAGTCACGCACAGAGAAACACATAGATAGACACATGCTTATAGCTTTAGATTTGGGTGTGTGATTTGCCGCTGAGGGGTGTGTGAGGGAGGCACCAGGGAGTGCAAGTGTTCTGGAAACAGTCACAATGCTATTTCCAGCAAGCAGGTCGCTGGCTGTCCCTCTTTCAGCCAGGGGACCAACACTTCATTTTTCAAATGCTCAAACAACCTAATTCTGACATCTCTATTCAGTTCAGTCTACTTCACATAGTGAGCCGAGTTTGGCAACAAACATCCATAACAAAATGAACATTTACAGTTTGGCTCACTTCTCCACTGTCTGCCTCTTTTTCGTCTTTCATTGATTTTCCTCCCCCTCTTCTCATCACTCATTTTTCTCCCCTTGTGTGTCTTTTCTCTTCCTCTTTTTCTTCACTGGCTAATTTATTCTGTCCCCTCCTCCTCCCCTTATTTTCTGTGTCTTCTTTCCTTTAACCCCCAATAGCTGTTTGTGTTGAAGACCTTTGAAGTTGCCCTAACTGGCATGAAGGGAAACCAAACACATTTTGGTTTCGTGTTTATTTGCTGTTTACATTAATGAATCATTCATGTGTTGAGTTTATGGAGGCACTCTATAATGGTGCCTGAGGGGAGCTGGCTCTGACTGCAGTACAGAGTCACGCTACACTCTCTGGTTGACACCATGGTCACCTCACTCCACCATGCCAGAAAGTCTCTCCTACACAAGCCTCCACATACAGAAATGGGCCAGATATGCTAAATTATGTGAGTGTCAAAAAGAGGTCAGCGAGAAAATTTTTCGCACGGCCAATTTATGAGAAAAACTGGATTTCTGTACTCTTGCAGCAGACCAATCTTCCTTGGGAAAGACACAAGACATTTTCCCCCAAACTTATTCCTATGGTAAATAAAAGTGAGAGTTACAGAGAGTTCAGCTTTTCAATTATGCCCTCTCATGCCCAGATTGAGTTGTAGGAGCTACACTACACTACAATCAGCTCCCAAATATAGTAAAAAAAACTATCTTGATATTTGGTCATGACACAGACAAATTACATGATCTCTACAGTGTACAAAGACATATTAGCAGCATTAAATACTCTAATAAAGTGTAACAAGTGTGTGTGTGTTTCTTGTTTTGCTGACCTCCTCAAAGTCATCGCTAACCCAGAGAGGGATCGGTGTGCCCCAGTAACGATTCCTTGAAATCGCCCAGTCACGTGCGTCTCTCAGCCAGTTCCCAAAACGCTTCTCTCGTACAAACTCTGGAACCCTGCAGAGACAGAGAGATTACGACAATGATTTCAACCATTGGTACAGTCGATTCTGGGTGGGTCTAATTTTGCTTTAGATGACAAAATACAAGGGTACTGCTGTTATATTTATGTTTCACCCTACAATAAAGAGCCACAAATAACCTCCACTTCTCACAGACACCCTCAATCAGGGTTTCTGTGGAGATCGGGAACCTTTTTTGTACTCATTTTGCATTGCTAAAAGTATGAAAATAAAGGCTACAATGTTAGATATACAAAAAACAAAAACAACAGTAGGTATGATATGGCCTGGAATTGGTTAAATTAAATAACTTTTTTCCCAGTCCCTCTCAGAAGTTTGTACCAATAACTTCTAATAATATAATGTAATTATTATGGCCTGGACCCAGATAAGCAGCATAAAATACTTGGACGGATTAACCTATTTAAAATGATTAATGCATGCGAGTTCATCCAAGTTTTTTTACTTATCCACCTGTATAAGTTGGTGAACTAGTAATATCTACAGTGTTTGCTACAAGTCCGACGGTGCAGACTGTCAACACAATCCCATTTTTAGTGGTGTATAATGGCTACCGACATCGCAGTCAAATACAGAGCTATTACATATCTAACATTGTGGCCTAAAGCAGGCAATGTATTTAGGAGTTTTGTAAATTAAATTTAAGCCTTGTGAAAATCTTCTCAGGCCTCTTTCAAGAAAACTGAATTTATTATTAATGAAAATTCAGACTTGCAAATGTTAATGTGCAATATATTTTTTTCACAAGAACATATTATTCATTTTATTGAGCTGCTTCTTCTTCTTTTCTTCCCGTTTGTCAGACCTGAAAATAAACCTGAAATTCTCTCTTTATAAAGCTCAGCCGCAAAGGTTAACATTCCCTCCAAGGCATCTTCTTCCTTTGTGCCCCTTTTTCTGCTCTCTCCTCTTCCTCTTTTGCCTCAGCCAATTTCTAGCTTTAATCCACTATCTCACAATCTCTTCCTCTTTGTCTCATTTTTTTCTGTCCCCCCTCTCTTGCTGTGCCAGGCCGTGTTGCTCAGGAGAACAGTGCAGGGGGGAGTATAAATCGTCGTCAGGATCCACGCGCTAAGCAAAGAGTTCATCAATTCCCATTTGTAGGAGGCATTTCTATTTAGGCCCCTAATATAGGAGGATGGGACGCTGAGGAAAAACTGGCAAATAAAAATAGAAACAGTGCTTAAGGACAAGGTGCAAATATTTGGACAACTCACTGAATCTCTTTACCAACAGCAATTGTCCTATCACAGCTTAGCGACTGTTACTTTGAAGAACAGATCCATGAAGGTTTGATTCATCTGCATTTTGATTAAGAGCAGAATAATGATTGGTTGTTTCAATCTTTTATAAACCAAAAATAATGCAAAGCTGTATTAAAAAGAACTTTAAACTGGATTAAAGCTGTGTATTTGTTTGCTCTGATGTTAGCTACCAATGTTAGCCTGTCCAGCTAACTAGCTTCACCTACAGCAGTAACTCATCTAAGGAGTACTTCCAAGGCCAAGACCATTTCATATTAAATTACTCTCTAGGGTTATACCGTGTGCAACAAAATAAATTCATGGCTCACGACTACCATATACGCAGAATGTCCGCACTGTGTGGAAGCTGGTATTGGATGCCACAATATCAGTTTTATATACTCATTATCAGATGTCCGGGAAGCAGCTTAGTTAGTCTTTGTTTCAAAAGGATTTTCTCTTGACAACATTTTATTATGAAGATTGCGCTATAAGGATGAATCTCCATCTTTTTCATCCAAGAATGTAGACAAAGCAGCACAACATGCTTAAGTTAGAATACAATTACAGGCTAACATTTTTCTTCATCGTACCTAGAATACTGGGAATGTCCTTAGTCTTTTAGCACAATATCATGTATACAGGCAATAAATGCACAACTGAGACACTTTTACAGGGTTCTCATTTAAAAAAAGACTAAGTTTAAAACATTAAAATGACAGATGGATATTTTACCAACTAAAAGATCTAAAGTTAAGCAGTTAAGCAGTTTAGCTGATAAAATCTGAACTAACAATGGTTACACATGGTCGCAGGCTGGAAATGAGATGTCTAAAAATGAAGAATTTCAAGTGGCAGTGGGAAGAGCTCAGTCAATACCTACGTTTCAAACAATAAGATAGACAAAAAGACTGAAAATAAAAATATCACGGTGGAGGAAAAATACGCCTAATTCTTGATAGACTTAACCCAGAGTCAATTTAGGATTAGTTGGTCACGACCATGTTTTCTTATCTCTTATTATGAAGAAATAATGTGCTGAAACTACGTGACAGTGGCCAAGCTTCTTGCACCTTGAGACTCAAACGACACCAGCTCCCCTTTTAGCACTCATTAATTCAGTCGTTAATTTATTCTGACAGACAGGCATCTGGAGAGATCAGACTGAACTCTCTCAATAGATACTTAGCCTGAGTCTGCACTGCACCATTTGAGTAAAGAGAGATAAAATGAACAAATCACTTTGAGAATATGGTAACTAGCACTTTGCTTTCTGAAGGTTTTTTTTAAGTTCTCATCAGCTAATAGGAACTTCACATAGAGGTACAGAACTCTACAAGGATTTTACTTTTATTAGGAAGCTGATGAGCTGGCAACCTTCGCCGACAGACAGACAATCTTCATGGGACTAGAACTCAAGAATGAAAGCGGAGTCTAATCAAAAAGAAGAGAAAAACTTATTTTAACGAAATCAAATAATTAGGGTTGGAGGATAAGCCTAATTAAAAAGCTTCATAAGAGTAACAACCACAATGTGCAGCCACACAAACACAGAAATGTGTGCCTACATGTATTATTTTTAAAGCTACGTATGACAGCTGAATATATCAATGCAAAAAATACATCACTTACAGAGATTCTTTAGACACACGCAGTTAACATTAATGTTAACATGTCCACAAATATCTTACAGTATGTGTCTCTGCCATTTACATTTCATCTAACTATTAGTTGAGAGAAAATATTTTTCAACCAAAAAAACATAAACAAAACAAACAAACAGGTTAAAACTTGTCAAATGAACATTTGCTTGTTTTCTCTCTCTTTTATCTATGATAATAATTTCAGTAATAAAAGAAGGAAATTAAAGACGGCAGTTTTTGCTCTGGGAACCTTGAAACCTTTCACTGTTTTTTGATTAGGCATTTAGTTAATTAAAAAAAATAAAAAAGATCTGCAAATGAATGAAGAGTAATAAAAGAGTAATGAAAATAATCATTAGCTGCAGCCCTTTTTTGCTACTTAAAATCATATTCTAACATACTGTAAGGTCTGGAGTTATACATTTAGTTGTAAGTTTTTTGGTGGCTAAAACTTGGGCAGTCTAATAGGCTGTACCTGAAATAAACCCTGGCTTCATTCAGATTATTGTGCATATTTTAACGAGGCTGTTCATTCAACTGTATAGTCATTTTGGAGGGTGCAGCTTATGGTGTGGTTGAGTTATATTACTCCACACTGAGATGTGTTTCTATAAATTGTTCCACACCACCAATATCAGAGAGGATAGGTTAAATGAGGACTATTCTATAAGACTGCATATGTTTTGGCTTTGTGTCCCTAATATACTGGCAACTGAGTGTATATAAGACTAGTACCCCTTAGATAAGGACTGTAGCCTTTAAAGTAGTGTGTGCGTTTGTGTCGGCCTCTCTCTGCATGTGTGCCTGTGCGTCTTCACCTTCCTAGCGGCTAGTCATTCATCTCGGTTTGACAGTCCCATTACCAGAGGCAGCTACTGTGGCTCAGAAAAGAGCACTGGGAGCACCAGGGGTAATACCACTTAGCAAAGCCATCATGCTGATGCTTACTTTTTCTTCATGTTCTGCCATTACAATTAGCATCATGGTAATGTTTAACAAAAAAAAAAACAATCCAGTGTGCGTCATAATAAAATGCCTTGATGAGAATTTTAACCCCATGTGATAAAAAATAAAGAAAAGTCATTGAAACAACTTGCACTTAAAATCCAATACCTTCCCATTTTAAATTACTATACCCAATGATAGCTGTCCTGCAGAGACAGGCCAACAACTTGATGTAGTAGTGTAGAGTCGTGACTGTAATTGTTCTGGGAATGCATCTGCCGTCTGTCTTGGCTCGAAGAATTTAAGACCAATTGTTTGGCGAGATGCTTATAGGAACCACTTCACTATCACTTAGCTCCAAGCTAGACATAGCTTGTTTCAGAAAATGGCTTACCAGTAACATTTTCCATTGTTGTCCAGGAGTTTCTCCACCATGTGCTCCACTCGGACAAACCAGCTGGGGACAGCTTTGTAGATCAGGGGCGTGTCAGACCTGAAAATATATGAACACATTACATAAAACACAAGAAAGAAAAAGTTATTACTCAGAGTAATTTCTGAAGATTACATTTTTAATAAGAAATTTAATCTATAGAGTTAATTAGGTTGGAAGTAAGACTTTTCTCTATTACATAGAGGAAATATTATTATTATAGATGCCTACATAAAAATAAGAGTTATGATTAGATCCTGATATGCACACTGTGCATTCTGAATATTGCTCAATCTACTTATACTGGAATGATTAATATCTTGTAATATAATATATATAATATATCTTGCAGAATACTATTTAAAATAGTTTTTACAGGGATAATGTATATTTTAATATATACTGTCGTGCTATTAATCAGTAGTATTTACTATTGAATTCCTTTTTAAAACTGGGCAAGTAGAAGTAGTCAATAATAGGTGAAAAATATGTTTATATTAAAGCAAATATGTCTAAACTACAGAAAAGCAGAGGCCAGTTTATGAGGGAATAAATCAGCTAACACATACTGAAAGGAAAGATGCATTCTGAATTTGCAATAAACTTGATATCTGACTTTCAGTTATTTATGTTCACCACTAATATGCTTTTTAAGGGAATACCTTTTTGCCCATTTAATCTAAAATGCTGCTACGTCCATCCTGGAGTTTCACCTTCTAGGCGGTGAGTAGGTATTAGCACAACAGTTTCATCTCTACAAGCTGATGTCTTCTAGTGGCTTAGAGTGCACGTCTCTGCATATTTACTGAGGTTAATTAATCCTGCTCAGGTCATACTGCAGCAGCTCACAGTGAGAGAGTGATTTAGTCCAACCTAAAAGTAAGTTTGTGTGTGTTTGCATGTGCCTGATAGTTATGACGTGATATGGGGCCTAGAGAGGTTATATGCAAGTCACCACAGTGACATTGGCTCTGTGAATTAATTCTGTGCACAGGCCACAAGACCTCGATCGATTGCGCTGATGCTCTTGAATAAGATGGGAACACAGAAGAACTTTAAAGCTCTTTATAAGCACACCTGCACAGTGCTAAACACTGAATCTGATGTCGTCTACCACATAATAAAGCTGCTGGCGTTGAAGGTAATATTCACTTCAGGCAGGCTTAACATTTGTGGCCTCTAACGCTCTATAACTGTTGTTTTAAAGAGCCCACATGGAAGGTTTGTTTGCATGAGTCACATTTACATGGCTTAGAGGTAACCCAGATTTTACAGTTGGAATTATAAACACATCTCACCTCCAGCAGAAAGGGTAACTATGTTTGAAACTGCTGGCATTGACGAGGCGGCCTTTCTCCTTCAGCCACTTGATGATATTCTTGTCAGCATCCTATAACAGAACACCGAAACATTAGATATTGTTTAAAAAAAAAAAAATGCAGTACCACTTATTATCAGGTAATGTTTCACTGTCCTCTATGGATAAAGTTTCCAACTGGTTGGGTGTGGTCAGACGTGTGGTGTGATGCATCTGTAACTATGACCGACCGTGTGCAGACAAAACCTGGAGTACATCACGACTACAAGGTTAAACCAGTGGAGGTCAGCAAAAGGTTTTCATCTTATGTCAAGCTGCTTTTTAAACAAGTATATTGCTTATTATTTATGTCTCTATATATTAAAAAATAAAAAAATAAAGTATTTTTAAAAAGATAACAAAGAGCTGAAAATTAAGTGCTTCCAAAGCTTTTGTTAATTAAGTATTCCTGATAATCTGCCTCACGGTCAAAACACATCTCAGCATATTTTCCTCATTACTTTCTATTAATGGAAACACTTAAAGCTATGCTGGCTACAAATGTACCTTATTTACTGTCAACTGCAATAAATAGTTCCTTCACGCAGAAAACTTTCCTTAATTACACAATTTGTTTTTGATCATGCCTTTTTATTTGTTTTGACTGTTGCTCACGATACATTTCACATTAAATTAAAATCATGTTACCACATTCTGCCACAAAATGTCGGAACTCTTTATTGACCTCATGCAAAAAAAATGTTTTATCCCCCACCAGAACAGAATTCAACAGTGCTTAATTACAGAGAGTGGTTGGTATTTATCTTAAAATATGTAAAAATGTAATCAGACCAGGTTAAAATGAACACTCTACTGTAGTTTATATTAGATTATATAATACTGTATCATATATTCTAAGAACAGTGATTTCAACCTAACATATACAATATATTATCCCTGTATATATCCTAACAGCAACCTATTATATGATTTTTACCCAGCAACTGATAAATGTGAGTTATTTCTTGTCTCTTTTCCCTCAACCATGGCTACAGTTCAAGAGTCGTCCTTGTATGGTATCTGAATACCCATATACACTACTAAACTTATGGAAAATTTCTCCTCAGGAGAGGAAGCCTCTGAAACCTTGAACACACCTTGGCTTTATGCTTCCTTGAAAAAAAAATCAAAGTAAATTTGCAGCCAAGGTCACAGTCTGCTCATACAGGTATGATAAATATCACCAAAGAGAAAATGTGTTTGTTGTGTCATGCAGCTCATTGTTTATGGAAACCAATCTAATATGCAATCAGCCCTGTGCCTTATCGCACACTATTTCATCTTCCCTCTAACAAAGCTCCCAACACAATTCACAGAAAGCTCATAAATATGACTTTTCAGCAAGGCGCTCGGCAGACGGTTGGTCGTGACCTCTTTGTAGAGATAGCGGTTTTAAACTTTTTCAGCCAGGAGTAAATTTTGTTATGCCCTGACCCAGGCTCATTAAAACATGAAAATACACCTGCGAAAGGAGCATTGGAAATTTGCCTGCAACCCATTGAGAAAATGACACTATCACCACCTGGCCAACTGAGTATAACTAAGGGTTACTTGACATGCTACTACATTACTCGCACATGTGTGATTCTCTTTGCAACAAGGTATAAATAATCAGCAGATTTATGGTACCGAAACAGTCTTTTTTTTTTTTTTTTTTAGATTTTTATTTTTGGCCTTTTATGCCTTTATTAGATAGGACAGTGGATAGAGTCAGAAACGGGAGAGAGTGGGGAAGGACATGCGGTAAACGCCCGAGGTCGGAATCGAACCCGGGACAGCCGCTACGCCTTAGCACTTGGGTCACGCGACATAACCGTTAGGCTATCGGGGCGCCCCGAAACAGTCATTTTAGTCTTGTATTTAATCATTTGAACGACGACAGCTAAATTATCAAACCCTGCTTGCACACTGTGGAAAAAATTAATGGTTTAGCAAAACTTCAGATACACACAGCCTTTTTATTCCTTAGCGGCACATTCAGTATTTTCAATGTATTTAGAGAATAAAGCAAAAAGTAAAATATTAAAAATATTGAAATTTACTGGGCCCTAATTGTTAACTAATTATTTTTTAGCACATTTACTCTTTAGCACCTTGCAATGAGGGTATGGGAAGGTAAAGAGGCAAACAGAGAGCACATTATAAAGTTATTACAAAAAGATACAGTAGACACATTAGAAAAGACGACAAAAGCTCAATCTAAAGTAAAGAAAAATCAGCACTGCATTATTTTGTATGCACTCATTTAAGTCTTTATTAAGTAACAGTTGGTCAACATTAGTGTAAATGGTCAACAGCATCTTTTGAAAACATTTAGAATAAACTGGGGTTACTGTAAAGACCAGTCAAAACACTAAGGCTATATGTCCTGCTTTGTGGAGTGTTTCATTGTGAAGGCAGCAGGATCCAAAATTTGGATCAAGAGAGGCAGTAATGGTGAAAAGTGAGCAACTGTAGCAAAGAGAAGTGACAGAAGTATAACAGTGGGGCTGACTTGGCAGGAAGAGAGGAAGGTAAATTTAGCAGGGGTACTGCAGGAGCAGGAGTAAAGGAAAGGGAAGGAACAAGGAAAAATGAGGGCTGCCAAAAAACAGAAATGGGAGGGGTGATGGAGTTAGAGAAAGGCAATGAAAAGAAAGGAGAGTTGCTTTAAAAAGTGATGTCAAAATCTGCTGTAAGGAGGACTGGAAAGGACAAGGAAGTACGCAAATGCATAAGGATAATGGGGTCAGATGTGGCAGGACAAATGAAGGAGGTAAGGAGGGCTGGGTATTGAATCTCAGTAAAGGTGTGGAAACAAGAGAAATTCGTCTGCAGCACAGAGAATCTAAAACTGTACAGAAGTACAGAAAGCTAGTATCAAATCTTTGGTAAGATTTGGAAATGTATGTTTTGATGAGAGACCTGATTTAAATAAAAATTTAGGGAAAGCCTCAGACTCTTTCTTTTAATTAAAATGTTTACAAAATTCTTAAATACAATCAGGTGTTATTGGCCGCATTTGTTCAAAGAATTTTACAAGAAAAACAATTTTGAGTACAATCAAAATAAGTCTGGTTTTCATAGTGTCATATTGACACTAGAAATGAAAATTTTCAAACAATACCCAGCCCTAGGAGTAAGGACAAGACAGGGAAGCATTTATAATCATTTTTAACTAGAATGAGCTAATCTTCTTTGTTGCTTGTCGGGACTTGCTGCTGCTGCTGCTCTCATTCTGGATATTTAGGCATCTTTGGGAATTCCAAGCCTGTTCTCCTCTCCTTCCAGCAGCTTCCTATAGGTTGCGATCTCTGCATCCAACTTGAGCTTAATGTGCAGCAGTTCTTGGTAGTCTTGGAGATACTTGGTCATCTCTAGCTTGGTTTCACAGAGCTGAGCCTCCAGCTGAGCGATGATACTCTCTAGGCTCCCCACCTTATCCATGTGGGACATCTCCATGTCCTCCAGCTGCTGCTCCAGGGCGGCATTGCGAGCCCTCAGACCGTCGATCTGGTTCTGCAGGTCTGTCACCTGGTTGTGGAAGGTTGTGATCTCGTCTTTCATGGTTTTCATCTGTTCTTCATGTTTGCCAGCATGCTCCTTTAGAGTATCAAACTTGCTCTTGTACCACTTCTCGGCTTCTTGCACGTTACGGGCAGCGACAGCTTCTATCTCTGCACGCATGTTGCGCAGATAAGCAGCCAGGTCAGGACGATCGCCGTCCATCTCAGCAGAAATCTTTGCATCCTCAATCTGCTTCATGAGGTCAGCCACCTCTTCATCATGCAGCTTCTTGAGAAACTCTATCTCAGCCACCAGTTGTTCTATGCGCTTCTCCAGCTCAGCCTTCTGCAGTGTGGCATTGTCAACATCCTGGCGGAACTCCCTCAGAATGATCTCTGCTTCTTCTTTGAGGGCCAGCTCCTCCTCCAGCTTTAGTCTCCACACTTCAACCTCTTCCTCAATGTAGCCACGTTCAATATCAGCTGCTCCCTTCTCATTAGTCAAGGTCTCAATCAGCTCCCGCACCTCTTTGAACTTGAGCTCGTATTCTTCTCCGATGCCTGTGGGGCTTCCCTTGTAGCGGCCCTGCAGCACAGCCAGCTCAGCTTGAAGAGAAGCATTTCTCTGCTCCAGTGCCTGGACCTTTTCAATGTATCCTGCAAACTTAACATTGAGCTCCTGCATCTCCTCTTTCTCATTGGCATGCTGCTGGTGTATCTCAGTGCCCAACTCGATGGCAGTTCCATGATAACCCGAGCGTCCACGGCTGTCATACGAGGTTCCACGGCACCGAGAAGGTGATGGGCTCTGAACCCTTACTCTGCCGCCGGAGCTGCTAACCTGCAGGCTCTTCTGGGTATAAGATGCAGCCCTCATGTTTGGTAAAATACTGGTTTTGCCTTTCAGTTTACAGAGAAACAGCTGCTCTCTGGGCTTCTTGCGTAGCTCACGTCGCGACTGACACTCCCTCAGATCACCTCTGAGTTTTTATGCAGCGATAAAGAATGTCTCAGACAGCCTTGAAACTCACGCTAGGTTTTAACATATTTCAAAAGTGGATTATGACAGACTTTCAGAGAGCTGTGGCCGCATGCTCTTTATTAGCTGACGCTGTACTGTTAGTGGCCAGCCAGGTCGAGTCCACTCCCTGGCCTTCGCACCAGGATGTGAAATAGTGGTCAGATCATGTATGGCCGCTATTTTTAACTGGCTATCCACTTAGGATGCTAATGATGTTGGGTGTGACAGAATGGAAGGGGGTATCCAGTGCACTCGTAAACAAAGACAATGTGCTTTGGCAGCACATTTTTCTAATTTGTTAAACTGCTCTGACGCAGATTCCCTCAACTCCATATCACCAAGGTACGTACCTAAAGAATTATTTGAAATTGCCTTAGGAATAACATGATTAATATCCTTTATTTCAGCTAACACATAATTCTCAAACGCACCAAACCTATCGCAAAGAATAAAGGGCACATTTCATGCAACTGTTCAGAATGAAAAAAAAATAAAATCATTATGGAGAGATGCATTTTCCAGATACAAACTGACGAAATGGAGAGCAGCTGGGGAGTGGGTACCCAGAAGGCGGAAAATGAAATACTGAATTAAACCAGCTATCAATATTGTTGAGGCATTTATCCTGTGTATCATGCCAGTGGCTCTTACTGAGGGGAGAACGCCTGAAATGTCTGCTAACCTAATCTACATGTAAATGTATGATGTGTCACTCACTTTGACATACTGTCCCGCAAAGTCAGTGACCTCTGAAGTGAAGCAGCCCGAGGCATCCACAGGGCAGATAGGAGCCTGGTCCCTCTGGATGATGTTGTATTCAGTGCACACCCTGTAATCATCCTGCAGAGAGAATAATGCGGTTTAGGGAGTGTTTTGATAGGACTTTTTATTATCTAATTTTTTACCTTTTTTACTGCCATAAACATAGTAACAAAGTCATGTACTGTTGACCAGTACCCTCAAAATGTTTTTTAAAAATTTCCATTATGAAGTGGCACATTTTATTTCAAATTTATATTTTAATTCAATATTACTACATATACAAATGGGTAACAAAATACCCCTATTTGGTAGCCAGTTTCACCAGTTTAAGATATGCTATGACTCCATATTAAATTCCTTGTTGAGCTGGATACTCTCGGCAGTGTTGAAACAAGCACTACTGGTATGTGACAGTTAGGCATGAAAGATCTGAGTACTGTCCAGCTGTAAATGTAATTTGTGTTCAAACACCCTGTCAAGATCCAAGATAGATGGCTCACAGGGTCATTTCACATCTAGTCATAACAAAATAAAACTTGAAAAATGTAGTCTGGCAGCGCTTTTCTTCCTACTGTATATCTTCAGAGAAAATACATTTGTGTTTCAGATTTTATTAATAAACCAATCAATGTGATTGTGACCATTAAACATAAGATCTGTTACCAAATATCAAACATTTAAATGCAAATTTAGGAAAGATGATGACATGAAGGGTGTATTTAAGAGCCCCACAGGAACTGAAGTGCAGTAAAAGAAGCAGAGAGTGTTGAAGAGAAAATCTAGACGGGCAGAAAGATTGTGGGTATTCACAGCTGGCTACAGCCACAGGGGCATCCATCTGCCCTTGACAAGGGCATCTAACCTATTAGCAATGACCCAATACCTCTGATAGCACTGCTGCACTGTCATTTAGACATTAGGAATACATTGATACTGTAGCATTCAATACAAATATATACTAAAACATTCTTCAGTAAGAATACAAATCAAAGTGATTACAGAAAACATGTGAGGTTTTAAGCATTTTAAATTGGCCAGACATAAGATGCAATATACTACATTTAGATAAAAATAAGATACAAACTAAAAATGTCTTCATTCTAAAACAAATCTAACAAAGTGGGGGATAGCTGTCAAGACCAGAGAGCGCCATAAACTTGGTCTTTACTTCAAGTTTTCATACACCAAATTTTAAATGAGTAATAAAAAAAGTAGGTTCTGTTACTGTCACTGTCATGAACAAAGCTTATTTTGGTTCAGCTTTTGTGGTGCAGCTTCTTGTAAAAAAATGACTGTATAACCCAATGCATTCATGTAACAACACTATGCAGGAGCTACACTTGAGAAAATACAAGCAAATGTTGAAAACCATGTTAACCACTGTGACAACAATAAAACTGCAGAGAAGACAAGCATTTACATGCTGCCAGAAACAGAACAGCATTGAATTGAGTTATGTTGATAAAGGCAATGCTTCTAGAATTAAATGAAAAGGCTTTTTTTTTCAATGGGATGGCATGGTAGCCATCTATAGTTTGACTGGACAAAGGTGACCTTGTTTTCCTCCTGAGTGCACTCTATATGGCAGCTGCAGAAAACAAGCATGCTATAGGATAGGTAAGATTTATATCATTGGATACATTTCTCAACTTCTCCTCATACCAAATAACACAAGGAAGTGTTGTATATAATGCTGTAATTAAAGGAGGAGAGCAGCCTGATAGGTGGCAGGTGGAGCTCCATTACAGTGACGGGGGGAATCAGGACAAACAGCCAGAGCTGCACAGAGAGCAAATGAGAGCCCATTCTCTCTTCCCATGCTCTCAACCACCACAGTCCACTACAAAGTCCTTGCATGTCTAAATATTCTCATACTCTTAGTCTCCATCTTGTCTTACATTCATCAAATCAACAAAAACACCACTTCAAATGAATACTTTATTCATTCTGTGTCTGCTGGATGTGTAATGTGTGACAGCTTGTTCCACTGCCACCAAACGGGTTAAAATTATTATTATTTGTATATATTTTATATACAGTTTTCATGTCATGTTGTGTACTTTTGGTAATGTGTAGCAGTAGTGCACACTATATCTGACTAAGCTGCAAAGTACTCTCTCTGGTCAGAACAATAACCAGCAAAGAGAGGAAAAGAAAAGAGACATTTGGAAAAGATCACACTCACAGCTCCAAAGTAAGGGGCCTGGTGGACAACTCCTGTGCCCTCTTCCTCCTTGACGTAGTTATCCATCACCACCTGGAAGGCTCCTTTCTCCCCACACTGGAGTCAAACAGGGACAAGGAGGATTAGATGAAG
>OMNN01031153.1:0-19939 GCA_900302755.1 Chromis chromis | reverse complement strand
GTAACTGCGGAGCGTAGTGGTAACTGCGGAGCGCGCTGCCCATGTGACCCAGAGCGTAGCCGAGGCTTTAATACACCGATGTTCCAGTACGCGGACCTACCAACTCCGCTGTTGTCATGCTCCGCTCCGCGCAATATTCGAATATTCATCATTAATTGGACCCGAATATTCGAAGGACGGGAACTAATATATACTAATATATATACACAACTAATCGTATGAAACTTTACAAACTAGTCCTCCAACAGTATGATTACCTACTAAATCTTAATAATAAAACATACCTAATAAAACAGAGCTTTATGTTACTTAGTAAACCCAATAAAGCTCTGTAATAAATTAGAAAACATTTTATAAAATATGTGATAACATACTTTATTTGTTCAGATAAGTCAACATTATTGCCTCCCAGACACAGGTCTTTTTCTTTTCAACTGTGGCTTGTAAAATCACTGCAAACAGCCGTGCTTCGTCTCCTTTGACACTACTGAAATTGAATTGGTTTGAAATGAGCTGCAAGGGAAACTTTATGGCAGAATGGCTGTTTGACAATATGACAGTGCAGCCGGAGAGTATTGGGCCAGTGACATGTTTTGAATGAAGTCCAGCCCATGTAATGTAAAATGAAGCAATGACTGTGAGGTTAAAATGCTGACTTTCAGCTTTAGGGGCATTTGAGGGCGTTATAATCCATATTGGGTGAACAGCAGGGCTTGTATCCTTTGTTTTTAGTGGAGCAATGCAGCAGGCCATACTATAGATCCTTAGATAGAGACAATCGAGACAAGAAACCCACAGACTTTATAGGGCCTTCACTCTCCACCTTAAGCCTGAAAACAAAGATGGCTATCTACGTAAGTGCCACGTTGACAGTTGTTTTTTTTCCTTTGGTCATGCAGTATAATAGGAATAATGCCACTGATGGGTGTTTCTTCACGACCTCTTCAAATGTAAATCAAATTCCTCATGTAGCATAGTTTTACCGTGTCTGAGCGGAGTTGTAGATGAGGTGGTGTGCTTGAGCTGCAGGGAATTATTAGGGGTAAGTTGGACTTTTTTTTTTTAGATCTGCACATTCTAGAGGAAGCAATGGTGTAGTTACATCTAAGCCATTGTAGGGCAGGAAGGGATAATTTTATGGAAAAAATAATAATTTTGATGCGCAGAGATGAGTTTTAGGGGTTTAGATCAATTAGTAAATAACAGGAGAGGGACTTTAAGTTTAGGTCTTTCTTTAAAAAATATGATGCAATAATGCTTTTTGGGTTTCTCCCTTTAATGTGTTATAGCTTTTTTGTACACACTATGTCTCTCTTCCTATCATCACAGATCTGGGACTACAGTGCGTAACTAACATTGCCTTGCTAATGTCAGGGCTGCTGACCAATCAGAGTAAAATGACTTCTCAGGAGGAGGGGCTTAAAGAGACAGAAGCTAAAACAAGTGTTTCAGAGAGAGGATTAGAGGTGCTGCAGCAATGTACAGTATAATGCAAGTAATGATAGTAATTTCAGAACACAAAATCATGTAAATATGTTCTAGTAGACCCCAAAAATACAATTACGATCCTGTAAATGTGCATAATATGGCCCTTTAAAGTGACTTGAACACGGCGTACCCATGTCTCAGGAAATCAGCAGCAATAACATTAGTGCTTAATTTCTAACACTTCAGCAGCAGCTGCCAAGCTATTTTCAGTTCAGTGGAGGTTTAAGGCAGGGGATTACAGGACGAGCTGCAACTTGATATTCATGTATGTCACCTTTGTTGACCGCACCTGCCTCTATTTCAGCCACAACTGTTTTTTCCTGTCTTTTTCCAGCCATCGCTCTTTTCTTCTCTCCTTTTTTAAGTCGTCCTGTTCTTCTTCCTCATCTCGACCTCACACTTTGCTCATTCTGTCCGCCTTCACATCAGTGTGCTTTTTTCCTTCTTCCTGTGATCAGAAACCTCCTTCAGTTTAGCTGGATGCAGGTTGACCTTACATCCACCGAAAAGGTGAATGTGCAGAAATAGCATTAGAGCTATCCTGTAATGTTGTGCCAACAAGCTGAAGTTGTTGGATAAAGCTTAAACATACAACGATTTCGACGAAAATTACATGAAAATCCACTACTCTGGTACCTGATTTCATTTCACGTTATTAGTGACATTTAAAATAAGCAAAGGCAGTATGTTAAAAATACGACATCATGTAATTGTGATGAACAGCAGTCACTATGGCCACAACCTCATTATGGTATAATAATGAATGCTAAAACATAGGCTGTAGTTAGGGAACTTACTCTGTAATGTTACCACAATATCTATCTATTATCTATCCAAGTTGAACATATCAGCAAACAGCAGCCATCATAAGCTACTAAGTAAATCTGCAAAAGGCGAATCCCTTGATTACTTGTACAACTGAATCTACCAATGGTTTTCTATCGTGCATATATATGTACATGTTTTATTTGTAAGAAGATGTAGAAAACCTGTAGTTTCACATTAGAAAAATATAATAAAGTTTGAAGCAGCAGTGAAGCGGTGAAATGTAACTAAATGGTACATTCTCATGGAGTCTTATGGTGCATAGTAGCAGTTAGTTTATTTTTTTCTCGCACATTATTATTACATTATATTATTTGTTGACATTTTATTTTACCAACCTACTACACATCCTATCCAGACATTCTCCAAGCGAAGGGAGAGGGATTTGCTTCTCAGTTGGATGTGGCTGCCACAGACAGTAATGAATTAGTCAGACTTGCACGTTGCCAGCAAAATGTTCATAACACACCCACATCAAGAACATGAGACATGCATTGACAGCATGTTGCTTGGGAGTCGTCAGACAAACTGGATACTTTGGGAAACACTAAAATGGGTAGTTGTCAGCGGATGCACCAGTGTATCTCCTACGAACCAGAGGCTGAAGCATGATGCAAACCCGAGGGGTTGGGGGGTGGGGGAGGGTGGGAGCTCTGCCTCGGTGTGTCATCTCTTTTCAGTTATCACATTTAAATTAGGCTAAAACAACATCTGGCCCGTGGCTACACTCAGAGTTTGAGTATTTTTGAGTTTCCTGTCAGCCTCAGGTTCTCAGGCTCTTTTGACTCTCCTTCAGTCTAGAATCAAGAATAAAGCTGATTGCAGTTTTGCTAGGGGGGCTTAGTGTCGAATGTGCCTGCCCAAGGAACATAAGCTAGTTAATTCAATGTTATCCTGTAAATCTCCTTTTAAACTGCAGCCCTACAGACATTCGTGTTTTGTCTTCATCTTTGTGAAGGTGTTTTGTGTTTTCTCTATTTTCCTTTTTCTAGCACTAAAAAGATTATCTTCACTATTATAATTATTATTAGTGGGGCTTCTTCTGTTTGTTTTTTACATTTGCAGGCACCATGTATCAGTAAGAAAGGACAACCATGTTAACATGGCTAAGCTGCCTTCTCCATCTAACTTAGTGGGCCATTCTATTCCTAAATTAGCTTTAAGCTCGAGGCAAAGCAGCTGTCAGACTGCTCCCTCAAACTGTGTGTATCGCCCACAGACACCTATACTCACGCTAACACAGCTAGCATTTCACCTAGATCATCGCTAATTAGTGTGTCACCAGATTGTGCACACTACTTGGCTTCATTATGACACATTCTTCCACTTACAATTACCATACACTTGAAGAAAGCAGATAAATAAAAAGCAACAGCCCCCTAGAGGCAGCTATGTTCAACCATACCACATTTTAAGGGTGTCCGGTCAGTAGCTGTCAAGATATCCTCCTCTGTGTGCTGGTGTGGAGAAGAGTAAGATAAAGGGGTTTCCATGTGATCCACAGGTGTTAAGTAGAAAAAACAGTGGTGACCAACAGGAACATATTGATTTTCTGGTCCAGCAGTGACAGAGGGCCTTTTGTCTAACATCTCCTATCTGCTCCCACTGCCTGCTGCTTTATGATCCCTGCTGCTGCTGCTGCTTTAATAACCTGCATTGATGCTTCATTAAGGCCCCTTTAATTGACTTCCACTTGATCATTTGTAAACTGTTTTTTCTATCTTAACTCGTGTTTTCATGATGTTAATTACTGGAATGAGTCCATGCAGCAGAGTAGTGAAGAAAAATAATGACATTTAATTTGTTTTGACCTGAGATTTAAATAGAGCTCGGCCTCTGCTGCTCGGTCAGGATCCGTCCAGAAAGCCTTTATCCCCTTTGAATGAGATGTGTGCAGTCATTTCTGGGGTTAATTGCAATTATAATAAGTGTAAAGTGATACTTCCTTACGGATATTCCCACATTTTTCTGGCTGCAGTGTGACGAGGATGGGAACGCAGTGGCTGATGGAGTGGCCGCGGTATCTGATTGAGCTGCTTTTGGAGTCTGGAGAGCTTATGGTAAATACAATAAATTGTAGGATGAGGCTCAAAGCCTTCATCAGTGCTAACAATGCAGCAGTTCTTCGCAATTATGGGGTCGCCGTAAAAATTAACACTGTGACAAGAACTTGCAACCTAAGATATTTCTCAGAAAGATTAACCTTTAGTTGGATATTGCTCTCTAGAACAGATTTGTCACAGAGAGATTTAGCTACAAATCAGAACAGACTGTCTGGAAGAATGTCTGTATATAAATGTGTATAAAAGCTTTAAAGGTATAGACTTACCTTTGTCTTCCACAGCAAAGTTTTAATATGTAATAACAAAAAACAACAATACATGTGTTTTTGTCATTGGCCTAACACTCCATAACGCCTGGCTAATATTTCTTATCCATCCGTCTCTTTAATATTTCTTAGACAGTTTTTTCAGCTACATGAAGATACTGCTGCAATTTTTCATCTCCACAGCTTGAAAGAATGTACGACAACATAAATACATGTCTTCTCAGAAGGTTCAATAGTTATCCTATTGCAATAATCCTAATATGGTTTAAAGCTCGATTGACATAAAGTCTGCAGAATCTCTGCCTATTACCCTCTGCAGCCCTTCCCTGTCTTCAGGGGCTTCAGTCTTCATTATGAGATACGTCACATAGTTGAGCACAAAATGTTTTAACGGCTTAACTGTTTTATTTAATTAAAAGGCCCTTGTTAATTCAGATGGGCAGCAATTGATGTTATTTTTACTGAATAAATTCAGAAGTTCTGATCTAACATTGAATGATGGCTGCACAGAATTGTTTTGAGCTGGCTAGTTGGGTCTGAAAGCAAATGAATCACACACGATTGTAAGTGACAAGAATTTGCCTAATCTGGCCTATCGGGATTTTAAAATGGAATGACATGTTCAGTGCTGGATTGTCAAATCTTTCGCCTACGCCCCGTTGCCTCAACATCATCTGTGCATCATATGGTTGTTATAGATTACAAAGGAGAGGTACTGACGTTCCTCGTGGTGGCTTCTGAGTAAATTAATTCTGATATCATGCTGCACTTTCCAGGAGTGGCAGCCATTTCTTCCCTCATCTCCTATTCCTGAATCACCCAGTGCACCCTGGCAGGCCGTACATAGAGGCACTGGGGCGGATTCTGGATCGCTTCAGTGTCTAGTTTGAAAAGAGGATGAGGCCTTTTGGCTGAGCCTACATATGCAGGCTGACAAATCTAATCTGTGAGCCTTTCACTTCATCAGCAAGACGACTTATTCATCTTTCCTGGTTCATTAAAGGTTTAAGGGAACATTAAGGCCTCTAATCGTCTGTTTTAATAAAAACAGCATAAAGCGTTCTTTCTATACCTGCTAAGAGGTGCATTCCTCTACCCTTCCAAAAAGCAGGAAGAGTCATACAGCAAGTATGATTCACCTGTTTTCTTGCCACGATGCCCACGGAACTTACATTTACATATTGCTCAGTGGCCATGTGCTCCATGTTTTCTCACTCAAATTCAAACTTTCCATTTAATCTTCTTTTGCACATATTTTTACACACATTTGCGTGCTTTTTTGTGAATTCATTACAACTAATTTTGTGAATGCCTATTTGCCTTTTTCCTAAACCCATGATAATTTCCTTAAGTGTGATCTCTGTCCATTATTATTGTCTTTAATTTCTGTTCAGTACGTATAAAGCCACCTGCATTACTGTTAGCTTAGCAGAATGGCTGAAAAGTGGGAAACCGCCGCCTGGGTTTGCCAAAATGGTTTTATAGACAATTTTTTAAAATCAAAGTATAAAAAAACAATAAATCATCATGCAAGTTGGCACTGACTGTATATGTACAATGATTGTAGCCTCTTGGTCTGTAGAGCCAAAGCACGAGTGCCTTAAACATGCATCCTTTCTAATGGCCAGTAAGAGGCAACTCTTCTTGTAGCAAAAAGTCTGATTGTATAGTAGTTTATGGGAAAATTAGCCTACTTCTCACTTGATGTATTACCTCTGTAAACATTTTCCTCATGAGTTTATGGTCTCATCTGCTAGTTTAAAGACTTTTTGAATCCAGCATGATGTTTGTTTTGTAAATTATTGTCTCATTTAGAATGAAGTAGACAATAAAGCAGGGTATGTTTTAGGGCATATCTACCTTGTAATTGACAAGTCACTACTGTATTGCCATGCTTAGAGTCCTCAGGTTCTCAGTCAGATCCACCACCTTGTTACGTCTGGTTTTTAAAAGAGCAAGATGACAAAGGCCAAATTCTAAACGCGAGGTTTCAAAATGGTCTGTTTCTTTTTTGTCTGTACCATACTCCTCTTTGCTGCAGCCTACTGGTGCTGCTACAGTTGCCCCCCTTTTCAGCTCTGGTAACCCAATCATTGCATGTTGATGTAAAATGCGTCACGAACTGTGCACCAGCATGGGAATGTCGCCACACAAACCAGATTTAAGACTCCAGTAGATTACGAGATGCTGCTGATAGGCTTAATCAGCATTGTGTGTACTCTTCTGGCAAGGGCTTGAATGTAGCAGACATTTATTTTAATAAATAATGAATTGATAATTAAGTACTGATAAGCTTTAGAATTTAACAGATTATTCAGCACTTCACCATCAGTAGCAACTGAATCTGCTAAGTAGCTAAATATACAGATGTACTTTATATTCTGCAATCAAGATTTTCATGTTTTAGTTTTGAAAGGCTTTGTTCCTACATCAGTTTCCTAAAATCTCTAAGAGATGATTCATGTAGCATACGCCTAGCGTGTACAGATGCCAGTTAGTAGAGGAATAACCAGAAGTCCACCAGAAATTGCTTTATTTCAAAAACACGTTCTCTTTCTCATTAAATATCGGTGCATAAAGACAATAGATCACTGCATCTACATATTGCTGATCGCAAGACAATACGACGTGCAGTTTTCCTTAGTACAGTGCCAGTAGATAGCAGATGAGCAAGTTTAGTCAAAAACGCAGCCTTCTGTTTCTGGCTTGCTAAGCTGCTTTTCATCCACAGATGTTGACTAGAAGAGAAGAGCAGCTTGACAGCTGAAGTAGTGCATGTAGTTTTAACAGTCAAAGTGGAAACAAAGCAATATAAAATCCCAAGACAAGCATTTTCCTCAAACGCCACCATTCTGCGAAAGTTTTCACAAACCACTCTGACCGTTTCATTTAAACATACCCATAAAAGTGTCCCACTGGCAGGGAGGCATTACCTTCTCAAACAGCTTCAGCTGACAGGACTACCTATTATATAAAAGAGAACAGAAAACAGCTTACATCAGCCTGGTGATTTGTGTGTCAGTTTATCCCATTTTATGAGTGGAGATGCACGTTCAATGTCGTTTCAGCTCACGGATGGTTGACATGAACAGATGTTCAGGATGTTAGGGTACTACCATTTGCAAGTCATATGTGAGAGGTTGAGAACAGACCAATTTGTGTTCACCGTAGACTCTTTGCTTACATGCAACATCTGATGCCTCATTGGATTTTACGCATGTGTGTGCCTTAGTGTGCACATCATTGCTAGTACATGCAGGGAGGCGAAGGATACAGAGAACAATCTGACAGGCTACCAACATTTGACCCACACCTATGCTGTCCTAGTGAGGAAGGACATACCTCTATGTGCATCAATGCAACTACAGTACCGTGCATACTAAAGGTGCTCTGACCTTGTGCTATATGTTCATTCATATTTACCAGCAGAATACAAACACAGATGGCTGTTGAAAAATCAAAATGTGTACATAAATGCAGCAAATGTAAGCAATGAGCAGTGACAGCAGCTGTTGTGTAATCCAACACTATTTGAGGTCACAGCCTTTATACAATATGCTGTATAGTGTGTATTGTATAGTTATTTGTGGGCGTGTGTGGTTATAGTATTTCAGTCTGTCTTTTCATTTTTCTCTTCTCCTGAACGTCCAATATTATTGATTATTTGTAGTTTGCGGGTGGAATGTGTTAAGCCTTGAGATGATTCTAAAATACCTCAAGTGCACCAGTGTCCTTTGCGGCTGAAGCGTACAAGAAATAAAAATAGAAACAATCTGGGATGTGGAGTTAAGACCAATTCATGCTGTGCATGTGCCCGCAAGGGCATGTGTGACGCAAATTTTATCATCCACCCAAGTCTTCTATGAGGGTCAGCACAGACCCTTTTGTGGACGTCTGCATGCACTGCAAGAGTGCTGACTGTGCATGTGCCACGAAAAGAAATGCTTCATAAAACTAATGCTTGTTATGTCACAGCCAGCTTTTCAGAAACATCTATGGCAGCCTTGTGTGTTTTTCTGTGTTCAGTATGCGGGGCAATGTGGCCATCTGCATAGCAGACCAATGTGGACCTTGTAGTTTGAACACAACTGTGTCCGCTGTCTGTTTTCTAAGTCTACATTGGGTTGCACACACAGACTCGGAAAGCATGAATCGGCCCATAAGATGTGAGCTCACCAGACCTTTGCAGCCTGCTCCTCATCTCTGCTTGAGGCTTGTTGCTTGGATTTTCATGAACTTCTACTTGCATAGCACTCTACGTACATGCTTCACACAAAAAGATTCGCACCCAGGACCTTCTAGCAGTGAGGCGACAGCGCTAACCACAGCATCATCATGCTGCCCCTTATTAGTTGGTATCACAATTAATTATGTTGGTTGGTATGTTACCGTACTACTTTCGCAACCCAGTAGGTTGGCTTCTACTTCCAAAGCAAATGTTCCTGATATCGTGACCTCAAGTTTTGGAAAAAAAATCCCATAACAGTTATCTCCTTGTAATATGTCGGATACTACTCTTAAGTGGCTTCACAATGGTGGAATACTTCCGCAGGAATTGCTGCCTCTTGTCGTTAACGCACTTCATTCCCAGTTTGACACACAGGGTGTTCAGCTTGTTCGTGGCAATTTCTGTGATTCTGGAAACAGCCTTGTAAAGGGAATTCAACCAGATTATGGCACCAGAAGCTTTCTGCTGCTGACTTCTGCCACAGGTTCTGATGCAGCTGTAGATCAATTAGCCTTTATGCAAAGAGCTGTGCATTTCTGATGCTACTTCCATACATAGCCTTGGTGTAAGTACTTAATATCAGCAGTGGAAATTAGGTTATTTGCCGGCAATGCACATGTAATATGGGGGACGCGTAAACGGACCAGACTCAGTGGAGACGGTTTCTGTGAGATCTGTAAAAGTGACATCCCCATCATTGTCTTTGTCCCATTGACAAGCTGATGAACGCCTTGGAAAAAATTGAAAATGATTCATTAGCTGTCACAGTGGCTACAACTTTGCCAAACAGCCCATATGTTAAATTAATTTGCTCTTTCTCTCAAAATTATCAAATGTGTACCTTCCTCTGTTTTGCTCCCAAGTGGAACTGCTGAGCCAGTGAACTGTTGCACCCAGAAAGCTTTTGTTAGCTGTTTACATGTCAACTATGCTGAGAACAAAGTCACCTCTCCAAGTGTGGCCTTCAAATTAGATTCCATCACTGCATATTCGTTCTCGAGGTAGCCAAGAAACACCGTTCACTGTGCCAGCTTGACATTGCTCTTTGTAGTTATTTTCTCTGTAATGCATTGAAATGAGTGTGAGTCAGTTGTGCGAATAGAATTTCTTCTAAAATATACCCAGCGACAAGCTTCTTCAGACCTTGCCCACTTACCGTCTCTCCACCACCGTGTCCCGCTCTGAAATCCAGTTTCTGTTGTTTACCTGGAGTGGATGCATCACTGGCAGTGGAGGCCTCCCTGTCAGTGCCAGTGTTTTTTCAACAGGTTTTAACATTGCTACTGTGCTGCCAGATCAGATGCTTCAATAAATTAGATGTTGTCTATTTCACGGTTGGAAGCATTTTGCTGCTCAAAGTTTACTGCAGACGACAATCTTTTTTGCATCACTAATTGGCATAAACTACAAATAATGACTATACTTCCAGCTGTTGAAAGTATATCTCTCTTTCTCTCCTTCATCCTCCATCCCTCGTTTATCTTTTTGGGTAGTAACTGACATGACCTGCCACGTGTACACATGCCACGTGTCGCATTTTGGTAACGCAGCATTACTCAGATTAGTAATTATAATTTAATTAATGTTTTTGTATTGTGACCCTACACTACTCATCACAGGGGAAAGTAATCATATTACAGTACACAACGCTCGGCATGTCTGTGTACATTCTCAGTCTTCCGGGTCATGGTAATCCTGATGGCTTCAGTTAGAAGGTTTTAACCTGTTTACTAAAGCCAACTGGACTTCTCTTTTTGGTTCTTTGGTCCAATTGCCTTCCAATGAAATGCCCAACACTGCTCCTAGATGTCGCTTAACAAACCGATATGAGATGGTCGTCAATCCTCCTCCAAGTCCTGACAAGAAAGAAAATCAGCAAATTTTCTAAAATGACAAACTATTCCTTTAAATGCACTTCATGGCTGAGTAAATAATGGCAACGCAAAAATGAGATGAACAATCTGGGGTCATGAGCGCATCTCCTCGTTTTCTTTGGCTTATTCCAAACAAGTCTAGTGGCTTCTCTAAATCACGCAATCTTACCCTCTCACAAAGAGTCTTTTACAGCACAGTGTAGAGTCATGTACTGTGTATAATTCACATTAATCTTTTTCTAAGTTGGATTTTCAGCTTGACTATGTATGCACACTAACTTTTTGATGAGGACTCCTTAGGCGTCCTTACACATCTTACCTCCTCCTTAGAATGTGTAGACTCATCACAAGATGGAGTCACTTAGAGGGCTTTAATGAACTGAATAGTTTTCCAGTCAGCTTGTCCCTGTTTTGTCCTTATGAAGCAGAATACCACTCACATCACTAAGTTTAAACATCCTGGGCTGTGGCCCGCCATCTTCCTGCTGTATTTGACTGTCACTGCTTGTGTCGGCTGACTGGCTGTGGAGTGTGGATAGTGCAGGGTTGAGGGTGGAGGGATGAGGTGGCATTCAACCAACAGTTAGCACCACATAAAGCCTTTATCACACCTAAACGGCTCCGTCTCCCAAAGCCTGAGTGAGATAAGCACTGCCCATTCATCTGTAATGATGTGGAAGCAAGAAGCAACTGAACTGAGTTGAGAGGGAAAGGCTAACTCTGACACAGTGTGGATGGCTGAAAAGGGTGTGAGGCCAATGGGGCTTCTGTTTGTTCACTTCTCAGAGTGATGTGTGAACATGTGTTTATTTATTTTCTGTTCTCTGCCTGCTGAAGTTAATTACAAGACAAGTGTTGTTTTACACTTCAAAGTCCTGTAATTATCTGGAAGATGAAAATATGAAGCAGGGGCCACATTACACTAGAGTCATTGAAGAAGTTTCCCTTTGGACTGCAAATTACATTTTTGCAGTGAGTGAATATTCTTAGACATTTAACCCTACCTTCAGATGCTCTTTGTAAGCCTCTGTTCTCAAGTAATAATTGCAAAACCCAGGAGTTCCCAAGTGCTACTAGTTGCATACATTTTGGAGTTAATGTTCAACTTCTAAATTTGTGAATGCTCTTTCCAATATTTCTGATAGCACGTGAAGGTAGAATAAAATTTAGCCAAAGTAATATTTAGTATGGTGGGTCATAACTTGTAAATAAACTCAATAAGTTATCTTTGGTGCTTTCCACAGTTTGCACCCCTTAGTTCCTGGAGTGATCACAAGTTTGTAACAGAGCTCTGTGTTTGCACCCTGAATGCATCAGGGAGCCATCAGACAAGCTGCTTTTGCAGATGTGATGTACATGGTTATTTGCATATTCAATGAGAACATGACAACTGACAAAGATGAGTTTGAGACACATTCAGATCTCCATTATGAAATGCGCTCTACACATAGTCGGAATACAAGATAATAATTATAACAGAACCATTTATTTTGTTTTGTCTGTTTGTTTTTTAATTTTATTTCTATACAGAGTTTGTTGACATGTCTGTAGCAAAATGAGTAACAGGAGAAACACTGAAAAGGAACATTCAGTTGCAAAAAAGTCATAATTCCCACAATGCCCATGTAGATAAAATCATTTGGTTTAAACTTTGGTGAATCTGACATTAGAACGCCTCATTTCTATGTTTTCAAAGTAATCCGTCCGAGCTGCTGTGCTCTCAGTATTGACCAGAATAATCGTGATTATCATTTTGGCCATAATCGTGCCGCCCTAGTCAGTAAATATTTCGTCAACAGAAAGAATGATGTTGACCAAAAACAGGTACTCTGTTGGCAGTGTCCTGCAGTTGTTGCTACTACGCAAGGCAACACAACTAATTTGTTTGACCATTCAAATCAGCACCAAAAAGCTCTGTATGACGAGTGCAAAACCAGATTTTAATGCCATCCAAAGCAAAAACACTATTACGGATGCCATTACCAGTGTTATGAGGAAGGTTCCAAACAGTTCACACTCAAAAAAAATCTCATAACAGTATAAAGTCATTTTTATTAATTTTTTTCTGTTAGAATTTTTTCTTTTTTTCAGTGGAGATGTACTACCCTACAAAATAACAATGATTATTCTAGAATAATTAGTTCCTTCCAAATTAATTTATTCAAGTCACCTGGTGAAAGTTCCTGTATTTTTTAATACCTCAATATATATATCACAGAAAATGTATTTTAAAATATTGTGTAGCCGTACTAGTCTTTGATAAACCAAGACTTTTCCCAAGAAAATGAAGAGCAGTGACAAAATGCTGCTTACCGATGTCTCTGGAATTAAGGCAAGACTGACAGTGCAGTCAGATGACATCACTGTGGCACAAAAGAAAGTTAAAACAAAAAAACAACAACAACATGTGCTTTCATATTCAACAAGAACTACTAAATTAGGAAGCTAGAATGACATCATATTAATTGAAATTCAAAGTTGCACTTGAAGAGAACAACAGTCTACAGCTATTCTAGTGGATCTATAAGACTGTACTCAAGCACAGCAGTGTGTTGAGCTAAAGAAACTAAATGTCAGCATCCTAATATATGCAAAAACAATGCCAAATTCTTAATGTTTTGCAGATATAATGTTTACAATCTTCACTATCCCAGATTAGGATGGCAGCATTGTAAGATTTGTTAATTAGCACTAAACATAAATTACAGCTGAGGCTGATGAAAGCCATAAAACAAGATTGTGCCTAAGCAATCCATCCCTTAGTATTTTTAGGTTAAGACAGTTGTCATCAAGGCAACAATGTCAAGTGACTTCATATATAACCCTTGTTTCCATTTTGGCAGACAGAATAGCAAAGTTAAACCTCAGGTTAATATAAATGCTATAAATCAGTGTACTATAAAGATCTCATCCATATTAAAGTGTCACTATCCCTACTTTGTGGAGTTAAGAGACACTTCATCTTCAGTAAAATCAGCTTACCCGTTGTGTCCCCTTGTGCCTTTTTAAACACGCTGACAGGGCTTAGAGCACATCTACTCACTTACTCAAACCTGCAACCTGTCTGTGTCTTCCAGGTTTAATTGGCGTCCCGACCGCAGCTCTGGACCCATCAGGAGTTCCTAAGAGGGAGACGAATGAGACCACAGAGTCTACCTGAGAATGCTACCTGTCCCTCGGCCTCGCCATGTCACCCTAGGAACACTGTTAACCTGTCCCCTTCCACTAATCCTCTTTTTGCCTTTGTCATCTCCCATAACCCACTGAGTTTGTGATCCTCTCTACACCCTGCTGAAGTCCCTTTGATATGAGTACAAGAGCTTTTATTTTGGACATGTTGTTTTTTCCATTTAATGCTGCCAGCCACCAAGGCTATGGTGGGAAGCGTCACTATACTTCTCAGCAGGTTGCTAATCACTGTCTAGCGTGGCTCTTGGGACTAGTGCTACACCTGACCCTTTCCTCGTGTCAACGAGTTGACCTGAAACACCCAATAGTATCCACAGGCTATGGAAAGGTCCGTGGTATCAGGAAGGAGCTCAACAATGAAATCTTGGGCCCAGTGGAACAGTATTTAGGTGTGCCATATGCCACCGCACCTATCGGCGAGCGCCGCTTCCAGCCTCCTGAAGCTCCAGGCTCCTGGCAAGAGATTCGCAACGCCACCCATTTTGCTCCCGTGTGTCCCCAGAATGTGCACGGGGTTTTACCTGAGATCATGCTACCAGTGTGGTTCACAGACAACCTTGATGCTGCCGCGACCTACGTTCAGAACCAGAGTGAGGACTGCCTTTACCTCAACATTTATGTACCCACTGAAGATGGTAAGTGTGAGCCGACACTGTCATACTACATACAGGAAGAAATGAAATGAGTCTGGGCCTGTAGTAGTAGTAGTTCCTTGCATTTAAAATAGGTTTCTGTTAGAATGACATCCTGTCTCTTTGCCTGTGAATGTCAGTAGTTCATTTGGCGTCTTTGCATAAAGCAGCGAAGAAAGACTGGTTGTGTCACAACTGTTTCACAGTGTAAGAACAGCTTGTACTTTCCTAATCATTTTCAAATTTCATATTTGTGTCAGTACTTCCCAGAATGGTGTCATTTTGATAAGTTAGTCAGGATTAAATTCTGTGGAAGAGGGGCTCGTAATGTAAGCTAAAAAGCACCCAGGAGATTACCCAAGACTACATTCTGATCATTTCCTGGGCTTGCATTAACGCCTGCTTCAATTACTATTGATTATTGAGTCTAATTATTTTATAGATGTTCATACTGCAGCAAAATCATATGTGTAATCTTCCTTGTGCTAATGCTCTGTTAGGCAATTAGACATACTTTATATTTATTTTGCATACTGAATTCATTTTACCGTGTTTAAAAAGAATACAGAACACAGTGTACTACTTTTAGCCACATTGTGCCTCATAAACATTAATTTCTTTATGCTAATATTAAGGTTTTGCATGAACATTGTGGAAGACACCTTTAACATTTTTTTTACTTCAACCTACAAAAGAGTAGAACCTCTCAAACTAATCAATGTCAAACATAAAAACTAAATTTATTCTGTTGTTTCAGATTTTCTGGTAATTACACCTCTTTTCTTACTGCAGTGAGTGTCATGTAGGAAGCCCATTCAGTAAATAGCAAGCCTACAGTGCTAACAGAAGCCGCAAATTTGTTAACTATTTCATGGCCGGTGAGATTGAGTTTGCTCAATGAGTAAGGCCTTGTCCACACTTTTATGGATATTTTTCAGAAAGAAAACATTTCCTCTATGTTTGGGCCTCTCATCTACACACAAATGGAGATTTTTTTAACACCTTCTAGAGGGCAGATTTTTAAAAACTCTTGTGCATGCAGCATGCAATAGAACCATCGTGGATACATATCCAAGTTTCTTTATGTTTGGTTAGTACTAGCAGGTTTACAACTTATCTTGGCATTGCTGCAACACGTCACTTGCATGCGAAACCCTCTGTGCCTGCAGAACCAGTTTTCGCATGTTTGTGGAGAAGTTTTGCAAAACAGTGGTCATCTAGACAGAAGAACCTTTTTTTTTTAAACCGAGGAGAAAGATATTAGTAGAGAAAAATATCTGCATTAGTTTGGCAAGGCTTAAGAAACAGCAAACCACCATATTTTCTCAAATTTGTCATATTTTCCTTCAGTTTTCTTCTTCGGAAAGCAACGGCATAAAAGTTATATGTAAGCCATTTACAAGAAATTACAAGGTTACAATTTCATTTAGCAGATGCTTTTATCCAAAGTGACGTACATAGGTAGGTAGGCGGGGCAGCATTAAGGACCTTGCCTAAGGGTCCTCACTGGATACCTGCGCCCTGACCAGGATTTAAACCACTGATCTCCCATGCCAAGGTCTGGGATGTGAGTCACTAAGCTATCCAGCTGCTAAATTATGGATGATTTTCATAGAAAAATGTTTTAATTTGTAACTGATACACAGAGATGTGTTTTTAGGGGTTACACCAACGATAGGAGAGGGACTTGACACAGGTGGCATTAAAATACATATCAAAATTCTATGTAGCAAAAACAAGGGAAAAAACTAAAAAGACAATGCATCTGTAACATTTTCTTCTTCTTTCTCCTCTGTTTAGTTTTGACAAACCTGAAAAGTTACACTGCGAGTCAAATGTAATCAATGCAAAGATGTTCAAAATTAAAAACAGTGTTTATGAGAGAAACAAACTAAAGAAAGCCTCGCAGCAACACAGCCGTCCTCTAATATATGTTACGCCCTTCATGAATTTTCATAAATATAACTACTTAATGATATATAGTGGACTATATTCAAGGATCTCCTCAATATGAATACATTTCTATAATATATTATTAGTAAATAATTCTTTAATGGGTGATTTTGTTGCCCGGCAGACATCCACCAACTCTTCCACAGCAATAATGAGGAGGACACAGCTCTGCACTGTTACAGTATCATCTTCAGTGCTCACATCCTACTAAAATGTATAAATTTTCATATTTAACAGACTCATAAATCACCATCTTTAATCCCAGAGTCAGTGTAGTGTGAACATAACATACAATACCTCTGCTGATGCAGCCAGTAGTTGTCAGGCAGCAGTAAACATGCTAGAGGACTGGTTTATTAGTGTCAGGGCAAGCTCAACTTCTCATGGTAACACCTTTAATCTTGCAGGTTGTAGCAGTCAATAGTCTTTCATGTGAAAATGCTATGATTTACTTTTAAAAGCCACAAGTAAGCTGGACTATCCTGCGTATTTTCCAGCATTGCAGTTAGCTCAAGGACTAACATTCACATTGTTCTACATTGTTTTAAATATTGACTGGAATAAAACATCTTATCTTTTATCAACAGTGCATTTGCAATTTGGCATTTTTTATTAGGTTACAATACACTGCCAAACACAACCTTGTTTGTGCCTCTTGGGGTGAAATTAGATGAAAACTGGAGATCACTATAATGCAAAACCTCCACCTCTTCATGGGTTATCTGGGTGTAGTTGTTGCATTGATGATCCTGTGGAGAGCGTTTGAGAAAGCAGATGGGCAGGTAAAAGAACACAGGATCAAAGTGGAGCTTTGGAGGCAAAGCATATGCTGCTGATGATAGTAAGCAAGGCTAATGATAAAATGTTAAAAAGCCTATGATTAATGGGCTCACCTGAGACTTTGCTGAGAGTACTCAAGAAAACACATGTTTATGCATTACTGCTGCTTCAAATATCCAAAGTCTAACTCTGAGATTACTCTAGAGTAGTGTGTAGCATTGTTGTATTGTAACACTAAAGCTGAAATTAAAGCTTATTTTATTGATGAATGCTTCACAGCCCAACAATGAGATGGAAACAGATTAATTGCTAGTGGAAAATATTAGTATTATTGTAGTATAAAGAGAAACCAGAGCACAAGGGATGAGAAACTGGGATTGTCAAGCAATTTGAATTCCTCTTGGGGCTTAGAGAAGTGTAGATACATGGGTAGTGTGAGAGCTTTTAGCTGAACGGTATGTAGGCTGTACGCTACACATTTCACATACAGAGCGGATGATGTAGAGTCTCCTGTGTTACTCTCAGGGGAGAAGGTGTGCAAATGAGTCAGACAGAGATTTTACATGTACCGCTGTCTGCTTGTCAGGATCTGTCACTTATTGTCAGGGGTCACTGCTTACACAAGGCCAATGCTGTCCCCAAGGATATGTTTTGCCTTGTGTGTGTGAGAGAGAAATAGACACTGGAGGAGAGTGAAGTGCCCCTGAAATCAAATACATTTTTCACATATCACCGTTGTCACAGTCCCTCAGATTGTTTACATGGTGTTGGACTGGAGATTATGTCAGATGGACCAGCTTTAAAGGCCCGGAAAACTATTTCTCTGTTACATTAAATTTTCATGACTAAACTAAAGAGCAGCCTGAGATAAAGTTTTGGGAAAGAAGCTCCTGGGGTTAGTTTAGGTTATTTTTTTTATGTCGAACTTAGTGAGTCTGCTTCATCGGGACTTTAAGAGGGTAGTTTGATCAGATTGAATCGACTTTGTACTGTTTGATTACAAGGACTTTTAAATTAAGAGATGCACTTCTTTTAAAGCTCAACACAGTCCACTTGCTGGGGTTGTAATTGGTCATTACCTTAATATCTTGCGAGTCTGTATACACAGGGTTCGACCTAGGGGCATTTAACATTTCAGGAAGTATTTGGTTTCCCCATCTGTCTTCAAGTTGTACATTCAGCTCAGCCTTTTTGTTTTTAAGCACACTAGTAGTGTATACTTAAATATACTGACTTTGGTGATCCCCTGACTTTTCCTGTACTGCCACCCGCAGGTTGACATTTTTGTTATTGAGTGAAATCTCCATTGACTCTATGTAAAGATGGTTGAACCCTCCGTGACGTCACCTGTGGATTTCCTGAACAGCGGTTTTGAAGCTCAGTGTGGTGGCTCCAGCTGTCCCCATCTTGGCAGTGCCTGGCTTAACTCCAAAAATGAGTATGAGTGGAACTGAGACGAGCCATACAAATGTCTCTGGGCCACGGACTGTATTATGGCCTGTCACTCGATGCAGCCATGCCCTTAATTATGCATAAGTTTAGGTGTTAATACAATTTCAATGGGTGAGTTCTATATACATTTACTGCATGTGCAGTTGTCATGAATGGGTAAATGAGGTATAGAGACCAAAAATGTTTTCTCTACCAGGCTGTAGACATGTTTATTTCTACTGTAAAGTAAGAATTTTAACATAGGGATGAATGAGGATTGACTCACTTTTGGAGCCAGCATCAGTGGCCATGAGAGGAACTGCAGGTTTTGGTACTTCATTTTTCAGCCCCCATAATGCCACGTGGGAAATGTCGCTGAAGTACTGCTGTGATTTTCATTACCTTCTAAGAATAAGAACAAACACTTTGCTTGGTCATTGGTAAATTTATTCCATTGCAATAGGGAGAGAGAAGAATGTGTCCCGCATCTTTCTCTTCCCCAGAAAAACAAGCATTTATTCATAACATGACAGTGAACACCAATCTCTTTTCCTGTTGGCTTGTTGTAAATAGTCTGTGTAAGTTTAAACCTACAGAATTCTTCTTGACTATGTCAGAAGTCCTGCAGTCTTACAGAGAAAGTAGCCTCTTCTGAAACTCATGGGCCATAAGTACCTTTTTGTGCTCTTAGTCATGTTACACTAGTGGTCAGTCTGTAACCCTGAACCCTGAAGCATTTTGTTTCTCTGAAAATAAATATATACAGTATATTTATGTAGAAGGAATTATGATAACAACACTAACAGATGATAACATATACATAAGTGGTAAACTAAGCTTACAATTTATTGTACTTTTACATCATACCTTAATGACTTTAGGATGGGTGGTCATGAAATGTAATTGTTACGAAGGACGGCAGGACCAGGCAGGCCTTAATAGACAATTAAGAATCAGCCAATCAGAGGCCACTCTTATTTTTCTGTGTGTTCAGAAAAGGTTTAGAAGAGAGAGTTTAGTTTTGGTGTTGGCTATGTTCCGTTTTTCCAACAGTGTGCGTGCATTTACAAGTAAGTAATGTGTTATTTGTTTAGTTTTACTGATTGTGGATAGTGTGGTAGTTGACTGGGTTAGTAATGTAGTGACATAGTTTAGGTTTTGCTGTTGCATGTTTATTCAGGAATGTGTTTTAGGTGCTATTATTTCAATC
>OMNN01031151.1:5089-24877 GCA_900302755.1 Chromis chromis | reverse complement strand
TTCTTCCTCTGCATCTATCGGATTGTGCATCTACAAATAACAAGGTAATTCAACTCTAACTTATCTTTGTTTCTTCGCCAGGAGAATACAACTAAAATTATGTTTGAAATCGAACTGATGCTCAGCAAGTTGGCTAACTAGTGAGTGTGTTATGCTACGTAGTCACGTTAGCACAGCCAGGCGAGGCTAGCAAGACGGAGGGGATGAAGAGCACGTTGAGCTAGAACGTGTTTACATCTAGCAGAATGAATTAAGGAATTATTACGAGCAAACTACAGTTGTTGGATGATGAAAATTTTAAAATGCCTAACAGAGATGTTGTGGTGAGTTTTATTTTACTTTCTGTCCAGTTTGAATGAAATTAGTTAAAACCTGAATAATCACAGACCATTCTTTTGCACACTAACAGGGATAGTTTGGATTTTTTAACATAAGGTGTTTTTTATTGACAGAGACATAAAGTCAGACTCTGTTATCAGAAATGAGCAGCAGAACATGTGGGCTCAGGTCAGGTAACAAAAATGTTTCAAACCACAACACAAAAAAACATGAACCATTCAAACAAGAATACAACATATATTGAGTAATTCTACAGATAGATGTTCCTGTCCTGTATCTCAAAAATATTTTCTCAGATCACACTGCCTAAGCTTCAATTGAGGTGTATGTGATTTGGCTCCAGTGTAATGTTCAGCAGATAAAATAGTTCCAACATATAGAAAGATGTGATAGGAAAATCAAGCTGCAAAATTACACAAAATATCTCATGATATCAGTACCAGTTAATTAGTTATATCACCTTATGTTAGAGAACTCAGACTACCTCTAACTACAAAATGTAGTTTTCCATTCAGTGACTATTACTCATATACTATTCTTATTTCAGGTGCTTCATTGGTATCAACCCGGAGAGAGGATCAAAGGCCATCTGAGGAAAGGGTGTCTCCAAGAAGACGGGTATGATGGTCCAGAAGAAGTCTGCCACAGTGAATACACGTCTCCACACTACTGAACAACCTCATGGACTTTGAATGGGACTTCATATAGGTCAGTGAGCTCTCTCAATTTCTCATGTTGTTCTGACAGGCTGACATTGCAACATTAAACCATAAAAGACTTTGGTATTATCAGCTTTAGAAGTATGTAATGTCAGTAATGTAATGTCAGATAAGTGCTATGCGATGACATGTGTTGTAAATATGCGCTATATAAATAAAATTGAATTGAATTGTTATGTTATTGTACATCCCTGAGTTATTTTTGATTATATTGTTTGTTGTTGTTTTAGAGTGGCAACGCCGGAATAAAGCCAGGAAGAGGAACAACAACTAGCATGATGATGATCATCTCTCCCTGACTAAGATTCCTCTTTGAATCAGGACTGTCCACACCTACTCAGACAAAGATAAGCCTGCATTTACTTTCACAGAACTCTTTGAAGAAGTAAGACGGGCCTGATACATAGTTCCAAAAGTTCTTAGTGATCATGTTTGCAGACCGCAGAGAATACATTGGAGTAAATTTAGATAATGTAGATACTTTAAACTGCCTTTTGAGAGCACATAAGCATTCTTCACATATTTATTTATAGGTTGAACACTTATTTCCTCTGTATTAGTCGCTTCAGTGTTTGGCCCAATTGTTTGATCCAAGGTAAAGGTCAATATGGTAAGATAAGACACTATTCGTAAAACAATAGTATGGAAACAGTTAAAACTTTTGTTGTGTTTTCATGTTTGGTAAGGTCTCTGACATGCAATCTAAGAATTTGAGTTTATTGCCATTGCGTCCAGCAGACACTATTTGCCTGTTTTTATTTTGCTACTCAGAATCTCTTTGGCTTGTTTATCTGAGACATCTAATAATTTTTTTGTTTCTTTTTCTATTATTATTGTATTTTACAGTAGCAGTATTTATGTTGACACTGCCTGTTTAAATAAACATTTGTGTGGTTTATATCCTTTGTATTGTTTGATTATTTAGCATAGGTTTAAGCACTTCTCTGTAGCCCACAGAACAAATTTAATTTTGATTGCAGTAAATATTGAGATTTTAGATATTCTAAAGTGCTGAGTCACTGTGTTATGCCTGTCTACAGTAAACAGTACAATTTTAAAGTAACCCCAGAATGTAGCTGTAAATTAGAATAATCACTGAAATATACTGCATTTTATTTTTACTGTAATAGGCTGTGAAATCGGTCAACAGTATGGAAACTGTAAAATAACGGTAAAGTACAGGCGTCTCTGCTGCCAGTACTTTACTGTAAATTGAAAAAATACAGAAATATACTGTATTTTAGCAAAACAGTAATAAGCTGTAAAGTCATTTCACAGTACAAATACTGTAAAATAACAGTAATGTGCAGGCGTCTCTGCTGCCAGCACTTTACCGTTATTTTACGGAGAAATTCTTTACAGTGTGGGAAGGAACCAAAAACCCCCTAGGATAGGGAGGGGGGAAAAAAACCTCCAACAGAACCAGGCTCAGGGAGGGCAGCCATCTGCCTCAACCGGTTGGGCTGGGAATGAAGATGATGGGAGAGGGGATAGCAGGAGAGGTTGGGGTGGGGATGGCAGGACAGTAGGTGGTGAGGCCAGCGGCTGCAGATCAGAGACGTGGAGCTCCAGATCCAGTGGCATCCGTGAAGAGAACAAGCAGGTCACAGTACACATATTAGTGCACAACAACATTATATTATAATCCAATCATCAGATGTTTCTATTTATATGCTAAATAATGGAGATTAAAATGAAGTGGTGCACGGTTATGAATTTTATGTACTCAAAGACTAACTCACATGTCATCGGCTCAGTGTTTAATCCAAAAACCAAAGTGTAAAAATTACACAGTGTGTTCGACTGTTTCTTGGTTTGGTGCAGTAACTTCCTGACGTCTTGCCATCAGTGTATGTTTGCCAGGTTAATTTGTGAGCTTCGGAGGGTCTGGCAGGTTTTTTTTAACCTGCAGATTAAGCCAGGGCTGTTGCCTCCAAGAAACCAAAAAAAAAGTGTAATTCCAATACCGTTAAACTTTTCTTTAGGTACACCATAAAATTGAAGGTATGATGGGTTTGGGTGGAAAAATATGAAGATATCACTTTTCAAATTTTCTGTCTCTTTGAATTATTTAATTTCTTTATGGAAATTGTCTGGTTAGTTCTATTCAAAGTGCGAAGACTTAAAAAATGAATTATGAATGAGTTTTTTCTTCAAACATAAGCTACTGAATTCAAGCACTTAGTTTTCTCTGGCATGAACAGAAGAATGGTTGGAAAACATCCTTTTAATAAATGAAAGAAATAAAATAAAAGTGTGAAGCATTTCTTACCTTTTCATTTCACTAAGTACTAAGTGTGACTAGGAGGCAACAGCACTTATAGTGCAGCAGTATAAACAATATGATAACATTTGTGAGGATCTTACACATTTACATAAGACTTGTCTTGTTTTGCACAATGTTGTTTTTATGGCCAGGATGGTGATCTGAAGTCACCATGACAACAAGCATGTTAACTGTGCTTTGCTTTGTAATTTAATAACCAGAGAGAGGTGAAACACACAGACTTGCACTAAACGTAGCGCTTACAGCTTCATTTCATTCTTTCCCAGTATTTTTTTTCCAAATTGCTTTCAAAGACCGCAGAGAAAAACGGTCGGTTGCTTGGTTAAATAGGCCCCCGTCTGTCCTTCACGGACCTTTAAAAGGTTATCCATCCATGCATCTCATCTTGTCTGGAGCGGCTCCCTCTGTTCTGACCAAAGCAGCAACTGCAGGGCAAACTCCAAAAATAAATGAAAAAATAATTGCAGCCTTTCTTCTCTGGCTACATGTTGGTAGAGTTGGATCTTACAGTGTTTTGCATTGTGTCCCGTTGTATCATTGTCATTTTCAGGGCTTTCTACATTAAGCTCTCCCTATCCTCCTATTGTTGTCTTAAATTCTTCTATTCAGGCCGAGCAATTAATTGCTTGATTTCTGCTTTAATTGCTTTTTTGTGTTCTGTGCTTTTCAATGATTTCATGTATTTTTATTTTGTTCTAGTGCTACTTTTGTGATATTGTTCATCAACTTTGCAAAGTAGCAACTTTGACACAGCTCTCATGAAGTGTACAGAAAGTGCTGCTTTTTTATTTTTGTCTTCCGTAAGCTGCGGAGAGATTGAAGCCATTAGTGTTACACCATTAAATGGACTTTTAATAGAACAGCCATTGATGTTTCCACATTAACCTTGAACTTGCTGCATCAGCCTCAAACGCCATTAGGGTCGTGAAATAAATGAGTGAAACAAAAATTCAAGATATGGTGCTCACATTGTGATTAGATGTCACGTGAGAATAAATGTCATGCGTGTGTCATCAATAGTGATCAGTGATGTTAGTATGATTTAGACATGGAGGTAAATACACAGATCCTGCAGGCTCCCTATATGCAAATTATTTAGCAGACATTGCTCAAAAGCTAAGAAGAGTTTTTATAATTTATCATTTTTTTAAAAGACTCTCTGAGTTTAAACAGTCACTTATAAATATAAATACGTTATTACAAATAATGTTAAGGTTCAGTAGACTTCAGACAGCCCGTTTTACCTTTTAGCCCGGTTCTGACCTCCTGTCTGTCTGTGACAGCTTGCAGGCAGGTCTAGCATGTAATTTACATAGTCAGCTCCAGCTGAGCAGTTACTGTTTCCTGGCGCCACTATACTAATGTACAACACTCTGCAACTACTGTGCTTTTTATGCATTGCTTCTCTTGTTCCCCAATAACCCATTAAGGTTGAAAAATCATTGACTTTGCTTAAAGTACTTTCACATATTGAGCAGAAAACAACTATAAGTGTGTGCATCTCCTGAGAGATTCAAAACAAGAGTGATTGGTTGTCTTCATGTTGCTGCTCCCAAGGTGACTTTTTGAGTCACAGTGGGTTCTGCCAAGGTAGCGTCTCATTCACAATGTGTCTTCCAGTCGTATCTCCAGTCAGCGTTATTTATTGAGTCTGTTATTTAACCCCAGAAAAGAGCATTTAATTTAGACAGTCCTGTTTGTGAGTCTGTGTTTATGGTTTCATCTCAGTTGGGCTTTGAAAATCTTGCATGCATTCTGCAGCCCGACTGCAAATCCGCTGACCATGTTTAAATTTCTCATCATGTATTATGTGACACGATGGTTGAATAAAGTGAAGGAGAAAGTTGTGAGCCACATCCAATAATAATAGCCGCTTCCATGACAGAACAGTGGCAGAATCTGAAGATAAACGACAGAAAACAAATTTATCAGGTTTCAGAATTCATTAGACTTTTCAGATAAATGTGCAGATGAATCTCCCCTTTCGCTCTCATTTTCTCTCTGTATTTCATCCTGCTTTTTTATTGTCCCCTTTTAGTATTCACAGGCTGATATTTTCCTTTCACAGCAACAGAATCTCCCCCAAGACACTCTTGGTCCAACATGTCTTTGACTGGCCTGCACACTATTTTATTAAAGCAACCTTTCTCTGCATTAAATATTAATTGGCCGGAAAGAAGAAGTTTCTATTACCATTGAAAAGGATGTGTCAGGTTTTCATTCCGCCGCTTCACCCCCAGGACTTCACATGAGTAAATTTTGCTCAAACATAATTCGGGTAATTTTTTTTTTCTTTTGAAAGAGTGACACCAATATTTACAAGGGAGGTGTGCTCCACAAGCAATTTGTGGGGGGGAATGCTGTTTACTTAAGCTGGAAATGCACCGAGAGTATCAAATGTGCGCACTTTAAAATTCAGAAATGTTCAAATGATCAAAAAGCTCAGGGCTTCAAATGATGAATCATAAACTAGCTGCATCTGCTTTCAGCTTTGTTCAGTTTAGGAGTGTAAACAGCAAAGAGTGCCAGCCAAATATTGCCAAACAACTGTGCAAAATTGGAACTTACAAGTAAATTATTTTTACATGGTAGTTACTGTAGAAATAGTATGAGTTTAAGCATGTACAAACATTGTAGCAGCTGTATTCTTTATATGAAAGAAAGCAGAGATGTCAGGATTTGTGTCTGAGCTCAAGGTCAAAAAAGAAAAAAAATGAGAAAGTTAGAGCGCACGAGAGGATAGAAAATCAATCACACACTAAATTGTTTTCCAACGTTAAACATACTGATCACAACTAATTACAGTCTGGAACCACCAGTATTTTCCCCATGAATTTCATTTTGAGCTCTGAGCAATGCACCGGTCTTTATATCTGAGAGAAAATCAATATGTAATGCAGAACACCAGCACAGTCCTGAGGGTTTTATTTCAAACTATGCCTCACTAGTCGACTTTTGTTGTTGTTTTTTGTGCATTTTATAGGTAGACCATGCTGCTTGTGTTGATGCAGGCCTAATAACAGCAGATCAGAAATGATGCATGTGTGAGGATGTGTGTGCATTTATCCCTTTCACATAGACCTGTGAATCTGAATGCAGCTGGTAAAATGTCTGTGTACTTAGTGCATAAATTGTATGGTATACAGGCAATATATTTAAACTCATAAAGTTTGCATGCTAAATAGCTAATCCGCCCCACAGCTGCAGCACACTGAACAGCATGTAAATGTACCTGTAAATGTCACTTGCTGGTTAGGTGCTGCTGTGGCTCCTCACTCTTCAGTGCCACAAACAACCCTACAGTACAAGATTGTTTACTTTGTCTCTCACTGTGTAACAAGGGCACTTTGACAGCCTGCAAGCCTGTCAATCAAACACTGATGCATCCCTGCAGACAGCTGACACAATAAAAGGAGCGTTTCTGATAATTCTCCAAAGACCTTTCATTCATTTTAATAATAATTAGGCATTATAATACATAAAAAAAAAATCAAGTTTGCATCATTTTGACTAGAATAGAATAGAAGAATAGAAAGCCTTTACTGTCATTATACAAAGTGCAACGAGATTTAAAGAGCCGCTCCCTAAGTGCACCAACAATATACGCTATAAATATTCTAAAACTCTGTAAAATTCTAAGAAAACTACAAAAACGGATGAATAAATTTCATTTGGACAACACTGTAGCTTCACCAGACTTTACCACAACTAGGTGTGAGCATTAAATGACTATGACTATGACTAATCACTTCTGTCATGTCCTCGTCTATACATAACTAACCACTCTGCCCTTCCCACTTGTTCTCCTGCACAGAGCAATGCCATCTCAGCCAGTCTGAAAGTTTTAGAAAACTTACCACGGACCCCACTCATCCATCAGCCCTGCGATGAAGGTACATTCAGGCCGGCTCTATCTTCTCCAGCCTCATCCACAACGAGACCCCCATAGACAAGGGGATCGGCGTCGCTTCAGAAACACTTTTACCAAAGGGATGATCCCAATCCTCTCTCCATTCTCCAGCGCATCAGACACTCCTCATCCGATCCTAGCTACAACCAGGGAGGCACTTTTCAGGGAGGACCTAAACGTAATTACTACCTCCTCAACTTCCACTTGCTCCAGCGTTGATTCCCGATTGGCGCGCACGTCCTGACAGATGTTCTGAGATGTCCCTCCACATCAAATATCCGACCGGACAGTCGTGGGTCCTCAGAAAGCAAAGAGAAAGACTTTCAAACTATTCCAACTTCTTTCAAACTCCCACAGCTTAAATCACATGATAAACCACAACAATCCTCCATCCGGCAGACGCCGATGCTGCGCGCCATACCGTGACGTCATCGCGCTACCCGTAGCTCCGCCCAGTTAAAAAAAAAAAAGGACACAGTCTGTGTCCGAAATCACTCCCTGCACCATTTTGTAGTGCTGTCCAAATGTTGAGTTACAAATGTTACACCCTATATAGTGCTCTCAAAATAGAGAGAGGTTGCTAGGAAGAAAGGATGAAGGAGGGAGGAGCCGGCAGACGAGAAAGGAAAAGGTTATTGGGAAGATTCAAAGGAAGAAAGGGAAGTTGGTGTCCCATGGCCAGAAATGGCTGTAGTGGTGGAGCTGGGGACAGGTTGCTGTAGGTTAGGTTGCAGGTGGATAGGATGAATCACACCTGGCAACCCGGGCGGAGCTACGGAGAGTATGCCTTCATGCACAGCTGCACAGAGGATTGTTGTGGTTTATCATGTGATGAAAACTCAGAGAACTTGTCAGAAGTTGAAATAGTTTGACTTTAATATCAGCGAGGTCGCAGATCAAGACTTTCTCTTAAGCTGTCTGAAGACCAATGGCAATCTGGTCGGAGATTTCATGTGGAGGGACATCGTCAGGAGAACTGTCGGGAATGTGGGAGCATGATGAGTGTTTCTTCGTGCACTGAGAAAATGAGTCAGCTTCTCTGCAGGCTTGCATGCTTCAGGCATCGACTGTGGCTGCGTCCGAATTCATCCAACATAGCCCTATGTGACGGCCCTGCTCTGTAGGTTAGTCTGGTGATTGTTGATTGATAATCAGTGTCTTTCTATAGGCGGAGTTGACATGGTGGATGTAGGCAGTCTTGGCTGTCCAGGCACTCGGGCCCAGTGTTCCCGCGGCTATAAATGCCCAGCCTTCTTGGCATCTCTCTCTCTCTCATTCCGCTCCTGCCTGTGGCTGCGGCCACTCTGTGTTTGTACTTTAGTTTAGTTACTGCACCTACAACATCCTCACAACACCATGAACATGCATCCACATTCTCACCACTGACACTACTGACGTTCACACTCCATGAGCTTTACTTATGTTTACCTTAAATAAATATAATTTGCCGGTTACTATTGTGTTTGTTCCTGTTTTTGTCACGGCCCAACCGCCGGGTTATGACACCTCCATTTTGGGGACACAAGCGTATATCATTCTTACATTCAGCTTGCCTCTAACGCAGCAGCTCGCTTCCAACAATTCATCTAAGACATCTACTGGGGGTGTTGCTACTAGGAGCTGGACTGTTGCACCTTTCAGCACGTGTCACTAACGAGGATAATTAAGTTACCCAGCCACCACATGTACTATCCACCATGCAAAGCAGATCTTCCTCTTTCAATCATCTTCACTTTACAGCGTCACTACTAGCTGCTATTGCCAAGGCCACAAGGCGTCGACCTAAAAGAAAACCAATGCTTCAGTTATAAGGACAAACTATCTGCAACAGACTTAACCTAGCCGGCTGCGGCACGCCTCAGTGCAGATTCCTGCACACTTGCTTCTTCTGCAGCAGCGGTCAATCTTGACCGGCCTGCCCTCACAACCGTTTTGTACCACATCAGTCATCGATTTCCTGCCTTGATTCCTAGCACATGCCAGCGTCACTAACTACTACCCCCGCGTTAACAATCCTCGACTTTTACACACCGGGATGCCAGATTCTCAGTCAGTTTCAGTGTAGATACCAGCAGTCCGCTTCTTACACTTCTGACACCGGGTCACCAATTTCTCCCAAGATCATACCCCTGTCAACCTCCTGTTTAAATTTCCAGCAAAAGATGCCAGTAGCACATACCTCCATTGGCCACGCCAACAAGTCCCCAAGAGGCATCTAAATCAGACATCTGCAGTACCAACCTGGTACTCCTCCATGTCGAACACTTTCCAGGCTACTGCAACAATATCACTGACTCCCTTCACTCCCTCCATAATAGATTCTGTTCCTCCTTTCCATCATTCAATGTAGCTACATTACACAGCTCTAGTTCAAATTGCTCACTTCCATCTGGGACTCAAAACACCCACAATTCTTCAGCAGCATAAGTTATTAATTATAGTCATTTTCCACCGACATCTGTCCTCCTATCCTAAGGCATCAATACATTTCAACGTCCTACATCTCACCCTCTATCCAGCACTCTAGAATCAATGTTTCTATTGGCCTTCCTTTGTTCCTGCGACGCACAGAATTCATTGTTCATTGCAACCGACGAGTCAAGTTCGATCCGCATGGCCATCCTACGGCACCTCTTCCACATCCTGTATTCGACCTTCCTCCATCTCTGAAGACTGTCTAGTCTGTTCACTTGAACAAAGCCATACCAATCAAGTGGGTAATCCAACGGCCATTATATACTTCATTCTAGATTCACACCTAAGCCCTTACAAGTCTGTAGTACACCATATACAAACCAGAAAATCTCAGGATGCTTCGCCTTCCGACCCCGATTCCTCTTCCCTTTTGAGCCAGTCCTGAGGACATCCAAAATCCTTACATGTTCTCTGGCCACTCATTCTGTATTGACACACCTTCGAGCCGAGGGGTTCTTGACCACCTACTCAAGGCCATGGGCCTCAAGTGTATTCATTTCTCATCTGCTCAAGACCTATGCCCACGCTTCATTTCATTCTTATGGGAGGCTTTTTGGGGGTCTGCTTGCCCGGGAGCCACTGCTGATCCCTAACTAAGCATTTCCCCACTCCGCATCAGCTCAACTCAGTCATCACCAAATATAACGCTCTTTTGCATCCAATAAACAATCAAGCTTCAATTTGATGGTGTGGTCCTTGCTAGTGAAATGGAGATATGATCTTTAGCTGGGGTTCAGGAGCAGGACCACACCTCAATTACTCCCCTTCCTGTCGTACATCTATACATACAATTCTGCCCTTCCCACTTGTTCATTCTCACTTCTCGTGATTTCCACTGATTTTCACTTCTGATTCATTCCAGTCTATGATCAACTCAGTGTTTTCTGGTTGCATACATGAGCTCCATGGATCTACCACATAAAACAGAGTGATCATTGGATGAAAGTGTTCATTTAACAGAAAGAGAATTTACATTTACAACTCCCAACATATATGACCAATATTAATAAGTATGAAGCATTGCTCCATGGATCTACTGTGTAAAACAAAGAGATCATAGGATGAGAGTCCTCATGTAATGCAAAGAAGAAGAAAAAATATTATAATGACTAATAATAATACGTATGTAGCATGGCCTCACTCTGTGGATAACTAAAGCTTCTACAGTTAGTTTTCCTGACCAGTAAATAAGCTCCACACTTCTCACACAGCAGGAGAGGCGGTTTTTGGGAGCCCACTCTGTCATTTTGCTTGCACAGCAGCGACTCAGTTTGAGTCAGTATACATTATTATTATCAAGGTAACATTTAGTTGGCACAGATCCAAACAGAAATATGAATCAGCTCTCTGGAAAAGTGGCAGCTGTCAGACCACCTTTGTGTTAAGTGAATATATATTTAAATCACCAGTAATTTGCCAACTTTATTAAATAAGTGGCAATTTACATTAGTTTGGTGTTGTATTGATATTATGAAGGACATTTCTTTGTAATAATTTTTTATGATTTTTTTTAGAGTGAGTGATTCAGCAAATTGAATTTTACCTTCACATTCCTACAAGAAAGTCAATTGGACTTTTTGAATAGCGCATGTAAGCACAGCCTCACTGACGAAATGCCCCATCAGTGTTGTCACCTGCAACTTAATGAAGAGGCATTTTAAGTACTTACTTACTGACCTATTCGTTTGCTGCATTTTTCTTAGAAACCTTTATAGCCTTGGCAGCATCAATGGTGTTCCTTTCAGCTATTTTAATGTGTTGTTGTTGCTGGCCAAAATGTTGCAACTCAATTTTAGGAAATGCCTATAAAGGTGGGAAAATAAATTTTAATAAATATCTTTTCTACCTCCATGCTTTGAATAACAAAACATGCTGCAATGTAATCTCCAAAATACAAAGCAACCACCAGTACTTGAACAGTATGAGCCTTTGGTAAAGCACTAAAAAGTGTAATGCAAAGATCAAAGCAGGGAAACACAGCGAGACCAGCAATATGTTATAAAATAAGTGTTTTGACAGTGATAGCTAAAATGCACTGTGGCTCAGCTAAATTACTCCTATATTTTGGATACACCTCCTCTACTTAAAATTCCATTTGCTGTGAAATTCATATCAAGCCACATGGGAGCAGAGTGTAAACTTTCCGGAGTACCTGGAACTGCTGGAGAAGCCCAGCAGGAGGTGTTTTTCTTTTCGTCTAAAAATGGATGCCGATATAGTAGTGTTTTGTGCATTCTGTTGTTACCCCAGACAATGCTCCTCTGATGTTTTTATTTCATCTCAAAGCACATTCCAGATCATCTATAAGGGAACTGTTTGGTAGTTTATTTCAGATGAAAAGCTTGTTAAGCTCTTCATAAAAGCATGTATATCCAGCAAATTGATTATTAGGTAAGTAGGAAGCCTCCTTTTACTTCCATTACAGAAGCTAATCATTAAATGCAGTGTACTGTAAGTAAATGACAAGTAAAATACATCATATTTGGACATTTGTATGGTGCACGTAGTCTCCATAATAACATGCACACCGAAATTGCTTGTGTAGCCTTTCTGTATGATTAAATGTACAAAATCTCATTATATACACATGCACGACACAATAATTTTAATTCGTCATGGTTGCACTAAATGGCAAACAAAATGTACAAAATACAAATTCACAAATTCCATTCCAGCTGCTGTTGACCAGAGGGTTTGAGTCACAGCTGGAGAAAATGGCACAAATCCAGACTTGGACTGATAGTCAAGGAGCCTTCACAAATATGGCACGTTTTCATAAAATACCTACAGGGGATTGTGGTAGGATGTGTTCTCATTTTATGTACTGTATTTCTCACAAACCAGCAAAATCTTCCAGTAGACTCTAAAATTCCTCCAGACTGCTTTGTATCAAATTTAATGGGTGTAGATGACAAGATTCTCCTTTACCAGGATGTGAACAAAATCTAAAGTCTCAACTCACCAGTTTAAATTGTCATTCTGTGCTTTTGCTCTTGGTTTTAGTGTTATTGCACCATTGGAACCGCCTTTTTTTTCAGATCTTTTATCACCCTTTCACAATTTTCTGTACTTTTTTTCATCACCTTTTTTTTTTTAAATCACATATTTAAGTGCAGACTGTGAGCTCAGAGTTGTTCCAGACATTTTGATTGTCAAAGTCTTTCCCCCTAACTCATTAATAACAACCTGTTTAAAGAGGAATTACAGGGGATTTAGAGCTGCTTAACTGAACTGCTGGATCACAGTGACCTCTTGTGGATAAAATTTAAAATTATAATGAGCAGCTCTCTGGGAAAATGATTGTTTTCAGAGTCTTTTATTATTCAGAACAAAATTCATCATCATTAACATGTTTCATTCATTTGTATGCTGAGTTTGTCACATCACTTCAGCACTAATGATATACTGCAGTGACATTAAACAATCAACAAAATATACTAGACAGAAACATTTTGACTGGGTAAAATAACCTTTTTATTGCAGCTTAAATTGCACATACAATGCCCCAACACTGAACAACTGCCAGTGTGCTGCCACTGTTAACAAGGTGCCTCCTCTGAAGCTGTGTCCTGTATAAAAGTAGACCTGAGGGAGCTCTGCTGTTGAGGGAGCTCCCAGGTGTAAAAGTGTAACTGTGCGAATGACCAGCAGAGCAGAACCAGAATAAAAAAAGCAAGTGTACACGACCTAACTTCCCCTGGAAAAATAAAAGGTGTTATAAAAGTTATGTGCACTGAGCAGAAACAGTCCCTCTGGCTTCTGCCCGACCCATCTCCTGTACAGATATACATTTGCGCTGTGGTCATTAAATGAATGAGGAACAATGTAACAAAAGCACAAAATAAGTCCAGTTGCTTTTACTGAAGCATAGACATGATCAATGAATATCTTTTGATATATTTTTACCAGCAGTATGTCAGGCTGGATTTTCGGAAAAAAAATGGATATAAATCTTTCCACAAGGCATCTAGAATATTAGATGGAATGATGCAGCCCACCAAAATTAGTAGGGTCCACCTTTAAAGAAACATAGGGGCAAGATATAGGTTCAGAAGTGAATCACAGATTATTATACTGATAACTATAGCACTGCCTATAGGAGAATAATAGTGATGAATATGATGAGAATAAAGAAAAAAAAAACTGACCATTTTGCTGCTGGCCCTGTCCTGTGGTCCCTTTATGGACTCTGTGTGCAGACAGTGAAGAGATACTGACTCCTAACTTGACACCACCACCACCTGTGCTGGGTAGTCAGATGGACATTGAAAAAATATGTGATAGATTGATGTGAGTGCGAGTATCCACATAAAACGGCCCTGACAAGAGTGGCATATTGCTGCAAATCTGTTTCGTGGTGGAATAAAACATTTGGTTTTGCCAAATGAACCGACTTGGATAGACACACATCAATAAGATTTATTGCTGTATTGGACTCCAAATGCCTCATGAGTAATAAATTCTTATCCAATCGGCATGATTTAGATATGTATTCTATGTGTTTGTTTGGTTTCACAGGCAAAGGCTGGATGATGTCAACCATCTAAATATACCCTATTTCGTTACATGATATCTTGAAGTGAGGTGACCTCATTACATGAAAAAAGTAACTATAGTTCAGGGAAGGCATTATATGTCCTTGGTGTCCTTCTTTACTTTTGAATATACAATACAGGAGCCAAAGAAAGGGGAAATTCAGAAAACATATCTCACAAAGGGGATTAAAATTATTTCTACTGGATCATATTTTCATTCCAAATTATTATTATCAACTTTGATATTCACAGAACAGAACTTACAGTATGACAAAACACTATATCAATATAGAGGACGGCAAATGTAACCCTCTGAAAATCAATGAAAATTCTTTGAGAACCCTAACATGTATAGAAGCAGGCTATTTACAGCCTATAAGCTTAAATATAGTTCAAAGAGATGAGTCATATGTGCGTTACTTTCTTTTTGACATGGGGGTGACCCAAGTTAATGATTTACGTGCAATTCTTCCCATCAATCCCTCTCGAGTCCTCTTGCACACCAGCCACATACCATAACTTGCATGGCTCACATTGTGACCGCATGAGGTAATGAGAGCAACTTGGTTGAGTACACTACACGTGTACAAAAAAATCTAGCCTAGTTGAAACCATAGGTGGTGCTGAGGGCTGTTTACGTGCGAGGTGGAGGGAGCTGATAGCGACACAGGTCATCTATACGGCCCCACGTACCCCCCTTCTGTTTCTCCCAGAGGAGGAGCAGCCTGAGCCAGGTATACTGGACTCTTATAGTACTTCATTACCTTGATTTCTGTGGTTGATCAGTGATGTTTCTAAGACAGAGGGCAGTTATACAATAGCACCTCTGACATTGAAATGGGTTATTATGACATGTGAAAATCCCATATTCCAAATACATGGAACCATTTTATATAGCACTCATGCACTCATGACCTCATATAATGCACTCATGATCTTTGAATGTGTTTTATTACTGCAGCAATTTTAAAATCACAACAATTCAAGAGTTAAATGATTAGTTATAATTTAAAAATATACCCAACATTACAGAAAACTGTACATCATATGTGCATAATTGCTAAAGAACACTGTAAATACAAAGCATCACACTGTAAACTTAAATGACAGCAAGATATAGGTTCGTCTGTGGGACCTATTCCTTCAGTCATGGCATAGCCATTCCTTTGCCACATTTAGAAAACATCTTTCATGGTTACCTAATGCACCTTGTGACACTTTGGCAAGGTTATCCACAATGCATACATCACACAACTGCGATGCTCCACATTCAAAATGAAGTTAACTGTATGTTTTTCAAACGTCTTAGTATAATTGATCACCTGAGTGAAGCTACAGATGGGACTGCTGTGGAAATCCATTTAGAGCCTTGTATGGCAAATTTCTTTTAGAAGAGGAAATACATGGAAATTCAAATTTGGTTTCATTTTCTGCTACCAAAAGCACCACAGGTGGTAAAATATGCATAGATTTCACTGATGTGTTGCTTTGATTAAACTGCGACTAATCAGTTCGTCATGAGGACCAGCCTGTAACAGCTCTGTGGCTGATGCAAGATAACTTAATTGACAGGTTCTATAGAGGTCAGAGACAGCAGATTTAGAGAGTGTAGGAGAAGTCTTAGATCTGTTACCTGCCTCTATGAACATTACACACAAAGTAGTATTAAGTTTCTCTCTTCTGGTTGAGAGTGACTATTAACCCACAGTTGATTGGTCTCTTTGCTCCTATGCCTTAGGACTGGTGCAGTTGCACCTCTCTGTGACCTTTAGATGCTTGCATGAGATGAACCATAAAATAAATTGTGTTGCTAATAAATTAACCTTGACAGTCACTGCCATTTCAAAGAGTATATGTTTTCACTGCGGTCCCGCTGCATGAGCCATATCCAATTAGAGGTGTCCTGACCAATAAAGAGGTTTTTTTTCGTAATGTGTAACATGCAACACACATATATGCCATAACAAAAGCCTCATTATTGAGCATGAAGGGTGAAAATGGAACAAGTTCAAAAACCGTGTGACAAACGGGGCCCTTTGCAGAGGTGTTGAAAGATGAGTTAGTAGTGAATTGTGGTGGAGGTGGTGTCATGCAGATGCCTGTGCCCATTGATGCATTGGAAAAGTGACATCAACATCAACAGTGAAAATGGCTCATTGATGACCAGGGGAGGGCTACGCCATATATAAAGGAGAGAGCCGTCTTCACACGAAAGACTGATCAACAAGTTTGACTTCTTTTTCTGACTGATACAGTCCTATCGCAACCAAACCTGCCAGACTTTTTTCCCTGGATATAAGGACAGAAAACCTGGTAAGAATAACATGACAGTGGATAAATATTTGAATATATCATTGAACAGCTGAATATGTTTTTTTGAGAGGCAATGAAATCACTTTTCTAACCAATAGTTTATTTCATTTGTTTCAGTTGCTCAACATGTTTTCACTGAGATACTTGGAAACGTTGGTTCTGATTATCTTCCTTGCCAGTTTCCACATAGAGGCTAAACCACTGAGGTAAAATCTACTTTTATTTCGGGGCTTCATGTTCTGAAATATCATCTTTGGAATGAAAATTAATAATTAATAATGATTTATTATAATAAATAATTCATTGATGATGGAATTCTTCCTTGAGTGAACTGTGATATTTTCTATCTCTACAGAAAGAGAACCATCAGTGAAGTACAGCTTATGCACAACGTTCGGGAACACAAGCAAGTGGGAGAAAGACAAGACTGGCTTCAGGAAAAATTAAAAGAGATAATCATTGCTAGCTCTAAACCACAACATGGACAATCGGGAAATATTAAAAATCTTTTTTCAAATGATGCTTTTGGACCAAACTCATACAAAAGTTGAATACAATCTATTCACGACAGCCTCACACAAACTTTTTTGTAGCTATCATTGTTTTCTATGCTTGTCTTTTTATTGTATTTTTAATTACTTATTATATGTATTTATTTATGTATGCTTATATTTATTTGTTTTTAAATTTATTTTGCTGTTATGCTATTTTCTTGCTATTTTTTTTTTTTTGCTTGTATGATAGATGTTTGAATTTTATTTTTTTTAATCTAATTAATTTGTTTACATTCTTTTGCTAGTCTAGCAATAGCATTACAATTATTAAAGCCAATATCTCAGGCTGTATGGGGAAGAAAAAGTGTAACCCACACTCAGTATACGCCTCAGTATTTAAAAGAAATATTGTTTACTGCATATTCTGTGCAAATAAGGACCAACAAAGCAGCTAGTCTTATATGTTCTGCGTGTATTTTTTCACAGCACGTCATAGGTATCCTTTCATGTAATTACTATAGATAGAAATGATTCGTTTGGATTCTATTTTGACTGGCATGATGTTTTTTGCTTGTACTTTTTCTGAGATCAAGTGACATGGAGATTGTGATTCCTTCTGCTTCTGATTTTTTACTACGACTATAACTTTCTACTGCAAACTTCACTAAAGTGCCTCACCTAACAAAAAGTCTCTGTTTGAACTGAATCAACTCAGCCTTTGCTGATAATCATATTAAATCTGACCTTTTTTATTCCCTGCACTGTTAGCTGTTCAAAAGCTCAACTAGGATCCTACACTCCAGATGGCTTTCATTACATGAAAACCTTTCTGTATTTTTTAGGATATTCTTTATGTAATAACTTCCATTCTGTATGCTTATAATTACTCTCCTTTAGTTTAGTCATCTGTAACATTTCTTCCAGTTTACAAAACCAATTGCTGTTTAATATGGCTAAGTTGAAATGGTAACAATGGATGGAAAAATACCCTCTGATTTGATTAATGATGTCTAAACTGTGATGTATTGCATGTATTATTCATTCTTTCTAAGAGTAATTTAAGTTCAGACCAGTTGACTGATACTGAGCTTACTGGATCCATGTTGCTATCCATGGCAACACATACTGCATACAATCACGACTTCAACCTACTGTATTGATTTGTTATCAGATCTTAACAAACAGATTGTTTTACATCTGTAGAAATGCTTGGAGTGAGCTTCGTCTGCTTCTCTTAATAGGCAGGCTCTCTTCATTTTTTCTTATGAGACACAATGTCTCTGATGCAAGGTGTGACTCAACTACGATAGGCAGAATTTAATTTGCTTGGCTTTTCTTTTTTTTTAACTTTAATGTTGCAGTGTCATTTTAAATGTCATGGTATCTTAGTACTAGTTTCCAGATGATGGTGCATAAAATCTGGTATGTAGGATCCCCACAGCATCACATATAGTCTCCTTTCTATATGCTGTATACATTCCCTGGAGAGGTTTATCCTGTTCTGCCCTTCAACACACACAGGTGCTGTTCTGTCCTTCTAGGATGTCTTAAAGGCTTGACCTGGTTTATCCACAAGCAACCCCGCGATGAACCAATAAAGCATTCACTGAGTCTTTGAATTACAGCAGCTGCAACAACTTTTTCACTGAAATTATTATGTCTGCCATTCCCCATCTTGGACTACTTACAAATAAATCTGATTTTCTATGATTTATCAGTCAAATGATTTATGTGTCCATAAATAATTTCTCATTAGACTGAGACCATACTATAAATTACCTGGTTAGAATTATCAGCACTTTCTATTTTATTCTAGCTTTAATGTTCTTTGAAAAAACTATTTTTGTCTTCTGTCATCTTAACAGAGGCTGTAAGACCGACTGACCCTAAAAAGGATAAAAGGAAGCTCACTGAGAGGAATTACATCAGTGTCAGTTGATGTCTGGAGAGAATGTTCAAAAGTAGTGCTATTTTTACTTTGGCTTGTTCTTTTTTTAATAACAACATTTTGGTAAGATGTTGCTTGATGTAATTTTTAATAATACTTACAAAAACATCTCTGTGACCATGAGTCAAGTCAAGTCACTGTTATTTATATATCACATTTAAAGCCGTGGAAAATAAGACTGACAGTAAAAATTAACCTAACACATTTAAATATTGAGGTTAAGACCCTACAGTGTTATTTATGGTGGGAATTTACCAGAGTAAGTTAAGTATTAAGGATTAAAACCCTGCAAAAATTACATGAAATACAACTTTACCTTACCACAATGAATAATAAGGATCAGACCATACAGCATTATTATTTATGGAGGTTATATTAATATACTCATTTAAATATTAAGGTTAGGACCCTACAGTATTATTTATTGTGGATAATGTGACTAATTTAGAGCTAAAGTCACAACTCTACAAAAATATACATGAAAACAAATCCAGGGTTTTCCTGAATTCCTTATGAGTATGATTTCATTTAACTTTTATTTTTATTAAAAAAATATTTTTTTATTCCTCTTTTTGTCTTCCTGTAATTCTGTTTTATCTTTCTTTTCCCCATATTGTGCCTTACCTTATATTATTTTCCTATCCAATCAAAAGGTATTTTTCATTATAAATCGAATAATAGTTTATAATTTGATGCGTCTGCTCTCAAATTTCTCATTTTTTCTCCATGGATGTCTATATCCTTTTTTTTTTTTTTTTTTTTTTACGG
>OMNN01031150.1:0-17679 GCA_900302755.1 Chromis chromis | reverse complement strand
ATCAGACATAACATTATGACCACCTGCCTAATATTGTGTTGGTCCCCCTTATGTGGTCAAAAATGCTCTGAACCATTGGGCATGGACAAGAGGACCTCTCAGGGTGTCCTATGGGGTCTGACACCAGGATGTTGGCAGTGGATCCTTTGGGTACTCTGGGTTGTGCAGTGGGGCCTCTGTCAATCAAACTTATTCCACTGTATCCTGTTGATGCTTGATCAGAATGGGGTCTAGGAAATCAACATCTTGGGCCATTGTCATGTTCCTCAAGATGTTCCTGATTGTTTGATGTTTTTGCCATGTGGTGGGGTGCATTTTCCTGCATGGGTAGGCCAGTGACATTTGGGATTTCCATTTGCATGAGGGAGTGTGCTTGCTCTGGGACAATGTTTATTTGGGTGTCTAAGTCTCATCAACACGGATGGCAAAATCCAAGGTTTTCCAGCAGAACACCACATAGTACCAATATGATCAATGCTATTCACTTCATCTGTCAGTGGTCATAATGTTGTGGCTGATTGGTGTATATATGATGTAGATAAAATCCCAAATCATCCATTTTATACACATAACATCCATTGGTTTGAACATGTACGGCTGAATTATGCCAACTTTCCATTGTGTGTAGTGCAGGGTATTGTGTTTGAGCAGAGTGAGGTGCTCAAGCTGCACCAAGTAGTGGAGGTTTTGGCTGGGGAGAGAAAATCTGCATATTTTAGAGAACACAATGATGTAAAAGCCTTTTGAATGCACAAAGGGGTTAATTTTACTTTTTTAAAACATGTAAATATCTACATCTATAACTTCAATATACAGAGATGAGTTTTTAGTGGTTCAATCACAAGGAACTTTAAGCAATGTTGGCATTTATTTCTCTCTTTTAAGGCAACATACAGAGGAGTAACCTGAAATCATAGTTTAAATAAATATTAAATGTCTTAAAGACTTAAGGACAACCTATAATCACTGCCTCACAATGTCATCCTCACTTGAGAATCCTGTGATGCTGAATAGTTGATAACAAACATAATGAGGGAGCTGAATGACTTTCCTCCCAGAAACTTCAGAGGCAAATCCGAAAACAGAACACACACATCCACCGCGTACGCACACACTCTTTGTGCACTTAGGCAAACAAAAATTACCCAAATGCGCATTTGAAAAATAAACCCATTTAGAGGCAGCTGCAGAGCAGACACAGTAAAATGATGTTGTGACTTGCCTGCAAAGTAAAAATGATGAGCACCCTGGTTTTGCAGGCTCTGCAGTTAAGAGTTTGACAAAAAAGTAAATAACAGCAGCAGGGCTGGGCTCCGCTCTAGTCTCTCCCTTCAAATGTAATTAAAAAACTTCTGGCAAAGGAATGAATTAAAGGCTCCCAGTAGCACTGATAACCCTGGCGTGGCAACAAGCAGGGGTTTTAACAGTCTCCTAATGGGCCCACTAAAAGGCCCTTTAATATGTTTTCTCCTGTAAATGATCAAAACTCCTTTTCAGTAACCTCAATAATGATCTTTATCAGGGAGTGAAAGAGAAAATGTTCACAAAGGATGAAAGGGGGGGGGGGGAACACCACAGGCGACAGCACTTGGATGGGCTAAAGGCTAATTGTGTCTGAAATGAGATTTTAAGCGTTTGAATTAACAGAGGATGTGGCGCACGGCAGCTGAGAAATGGAGGGAAAATGGAGGGAAAATAAGCACAGGTCACATACAGATAAGCATGTCAGCTCTCCAAGAGGCCGACTCTGTGTTTGTGCAGCTCTTTAAGCCACACAGGATGCCGTCTGGTGATTAATTAGGCCGACTTAGAAGAGCAAACCCTGTCATTACTTTGCGCATCCATCTTTCATTTCAGTCATTTTAGACACTCTCTTCTGCAGGAGTGCAGTTGGGAATGAATTCATGCATGAGCAAAACAAAAGTCGCCGCAACCTGACAGCAGATGGAACAAAATATTCCCCCCGCAATGATCACGCAGGGTGAAAGAAGTTACAAGAGGACACAAACAGTGAAGGAGATGTAACAGAGCTGCCAGAACAAATGAGTTTTCAGGTTAGTTGCGGGAAGGAGGACTAACGTAAGTGTTTAAATGATGGAGAGAGCAAGAGGAAGACGGGCTGGAGATGTGGAGAACAGTGTTTATTGCTCAAGTAAGGGAGTAAATATGATGTAGCATCTCCAGCTGTGCACTCAGCTCTGTCAGCGCGTGTGGTCGGCATGCAAATACGAGGTGATGGATGTATCTGGTCTAGTCTAAAGGGAATGAGCCAGTGAGGGGAAAAAGACGAGGCTGTGGTCGCTCGAAGACTAATGGGCCGATTAAGAGCTTCAAGGGGGCGGCAATTTATTTGTCGTGTGTGACTGGATGAAGATTCACTTCATTAATAAGGCCCGGCACTTACCAACAATGTTTTTTTGTGTGCGTGTTTTTTTCTCCTGCTCTCCGACAAATCTCTCTCTCTGTCTCTCTCCCTCTTTTCTCCTTTTCAGTTAATTGTGTCTGGAGGAAGAGAAAACTAATGGAGACTTGTGTGACAGACGCAGCAGAAGAGCAAAAAGAACTGCATCACAAAGTTCAGACGTTCAACAGATTTCTTATAAAATGAAGAAAAACGCTCCACGATGATGCAATTGTAGGTTTTTGTTCATTTGTTTTCAGTGCCTGTGCATTTACCTTGTGTTACGTTGTGCTGGACTTCCTTTGTGCTTTTTTGGATTTTTATTTTCAGCTTACAATCATTTAGTTTCTCTGCTAGTTGCTTTTTCAGTAACCACTGAAGCGCAACTGCACTTTAAGACTGAAAGTTGCACATATTTAAACCAGGGACCCATCCCAGCAGCTGGAACAATGTTAACAACATTTAACAAATCTAATTATATCTGTTAGTCTTATAATCAGATCGCCAATTGTGATTAAAGTGACCTCCAGTTCCCAAAACAAAGACTTTCACAGCAGCACTAATAATAACCATATACAAAACATAAACAATAAACACAACGCAAAAATAACACAACAGCATGCTAACTATACAAAAAGACTACTACTATATGGAGACTATGTGAATGAGTGAATGCTGCACTAAAGTTTGGCAATGAAAGTGTGCAACAGGAAGGCAAACCGAATGATGACTGTGATCATCACCGAAAGCAATAGATTTAATATCACTTTGGAATTAAAAAAGTCAATTGTAATTTCTTATTTCACCTTTTTAGAAAGACAGAAAAGAAAGAACGAGATGCTTTGAAATTGCGATCACCATTTAACCAGTCACAGATGTGCTTGTTTCCAGGGTTTGTGTTCAGGTTCAACTCTCTTTCCTCTTGATACACACTCCATAAAGAGATCAGAGGCTAAATACCTTTAGAACTAACTTCAATATAATTTTTAAACACGTATATGTGGTTATTTAACAACTATAGTGAATAAAGATCTGAGATTCTTAAACCCAGGTGATTAAAATGTGATATGTTTGTCTGGTACAGTTTATAAAATAAAATAAAAAAAATGATTTAAACAGACCTAGAAATTGTGTAGTTTAGTATAAAACAATAACAGTAACTTGTAATATATTAAGAAAACAACAGGAAAAAATCAAATAATAATAAAGATAAGATTTCTAAAGCATATATACAGAAAATAAAAGTCTCTCTCTGTGTCTCGAAGTCGGTGAAAGCAGTGAACTGTTTTTGTGTCTCTCCTGAAAGTGAAGGACGAGGTATATTACTGATTCCAGAGTTTGGGCCCTCACTGTGGTGATGTCAGATCTTGACCTAAGTTTATGTTTAAATTTTGCATTTCATTCCCAGATATAAAGTTCAAATAGTTGGAGGAGGAGATCTGGTGGTGAGGTGCCATGTCATGGCTAAGAAGGCAACTCCTCTGTTCTGTAGAGGTCTGCAGAAGCTCAGAACTGACATCTTCATCATTATCAGGTCCACTGGGAGGTAGGAGACATTCCTGTTGACTCCAAGAGGCATTAAATTGTCTTTTGACTGTAAACATTGATCTGGTTTCTTAACTACTGTAAGGCGTGGATGGTCAGATGAATTAAAGTCTTTGTTAGTTGCCTTCTCCAAACTGTCTTCATACCCAAATTTACAGCAGTGAGAACGAGTCTTGGTGGTTGTTAGTGTTGTTGGTTTGGGATGCATCACCATTAACCTATTGTTCTGCACTGAGGGAAGCTACACTGAAGTATTTCAGTTCTGGTAAACCAACCAGAGCAGACTGTGAGAGGAATCTGACGAAAATTCACGCCCTAATGATCAATACAGAAAAGTCAAAACGTCAAAACTGAATTCTGTTCAGAAAAGCCTTGAGTCTGAAACATGACCACAAGGCCAAAGTGAACTTGACTTGTGTCTAAGTGTGGCAGCATGAACAGTAACATGATACAGTCTGGAGAGTCACGCTTCAACATTAGGATTCAATCAATGTTCTGATTATTCTGTGTGAGAGATGACACACCAGCAGCTCAGCTTCTAACTTGTAACTCTGGCTGTCAAATAAATCCCATATGTGATTTCAAGACCCTATACATCCTCTGGTAAACCATATATATCATGACATTACCATGGTAAAGGCCTCCATAGACTGTAATTTCAGTCAGGTAAAATTAGGAATTAATCATCTGTTTCTGTATTTTTTTCTTACTTACAATAATATCAACAGCACTTATGTATATTTCTTGTTTTTATTCTTTATCTGTATTTTACATTTTCTTATCTTGTCTTGTTTTTGTTAGTCTAACCAAGAAACATTAGACTCCATGTTCTTGTACAAATCCACATGCAGTGTTTTGAACAGTATACTACATGTTGTTCACTCCCCGATTTATTTCCAGATCAATTCTGAGCTTAAAATCACTGTTTTTGTTTTCTAACAAAGCTGAAATGAGATGTCAGGAAAGCATAAACATACTTTCCTTGATAACATACAAGCATGCAGACCTGCCGTGTCAAGAACAGTGCAGCTGTGGAGCAATTTAGACACAAACAGCAGGCAAATTAACCCCTCCAATTCAGATGATTGCAGCTTTTTCTTGGCCCCTGTTTTGCCGCACAGCTGATATTCAGTATAGCCACCTTGGTGGATGTTAAAGAGACAAAGCGTCCGTGGTTACGTCACTGTTAAGCCTTTGGTGTCCAAAGGAGTTCGTGAAGATCAGGCACCTCGAATAATTCAGTCTTATCCCTTTTAAACAAGGGACAGTGCTGACAGATTGAGCTCCACTAAGTCATTATGGTAATACTGTTTCACTGATGTGATTTACTAGGCAGAAATGTAATAAAAGCTTAAGGCTATAATGGAGCCTGTCATATCAACCAGCTTGTCAACATAATTGCCACTTCCATCTGCAATTAGTTCCCAGCGCATTCACTGATTTTAATTTCCATGTGAGCCATTCAGGTGTCTGATGGAGCAGGTTAGAGGTTTTAATGTCATCCTGAAGGACGTCGTGGTGGAGACAGACTCACACTGGCTGTCGTGACCTTTGACCTCACGGGCGAGTGTGGCCTCAAGGACAACACACGGTTCCCACTACTGCCCCGGCAAATATTGTCACCGAAAGTTTCCTGCTCCATTTCCCAACTTAAGCTACAGATGGGTCAGTACAAACTTTTGTCCTTTAGAGTCGCCTTCCTCTTGTTTCTCCTTAGTTTTACCCCTGGCTGGGTTCAACCGAATAAAGAAATCAAACTCTGGAGTTGTTAAAGTAATTGCCAAGCTGGCACATCCCCAGTTCCTCTGCAAAGACACGGCAGGCACTTCAGAATGTTAATGGCCACCCTGATCCAGCGAGGGCAATGCAGGCTTGGCATATGCACGGATAGTAGTGGTAGCGAGGGTGTGTGTGTGTGTGTGTGTGTGTGTGTGAGAGAGTGAGCTCATAGCCACATTAACGATTTGCTCAAGAGACACAGATTTCTTGTTCTTTCAGTGACCTTCTCTCTTTTCCACTTCTATCCTCTTCTCATTGGGCTCTTTTCAAATTTAGAAGCTCTTAACACTGAAGAGTCAAAGTGAGTCCTGTTGGTGCATGACGATATAAAAGAAGAAGGCTGATGTTAATAAAAACAGGTTTTTATCCCACTGGAATGATGTCATTTTGACTTTTGGTGGCAAAAAAAATGCTTAATCGTTCGTTACATGATGAATTTCTCCATGTAGGAATCTACACATTTATTATCAGCATGTGAACAAGGTCCAGTTGTTTACAACATGCCAGCTGTCATTTGCAGCACATCTCCACATTTCTGTAATCAACTCAAACAACACACATGCAGCCCACACACAAGCATGTGAGAGCCATGTACGACTCACTAATGTATAAATTCATCAATATGACATACTTGATGGCCTCCATTTGTGATCTTTGGTAAGCAGTAGTTGCCTGTAAAGAACAGGCCATAAAGAAAGTACAAATTTAGAATATGTGAGGGTGGATTTTTCTTACCAGAGCAGGTTGTTCTGGTTAAATGGAGCACTATCTGACATGTGTGCACCTGCGACAGGTAGATAGGAATCCTTTAACAGCAACCTGATTACAGAACACTTTGAAAGGGGCATTTTGTGCAGCAGAATCTATTCCTACTCACCTGTCTGGATGTTGAGAGTATGACCCAACTTAACTTTGACCTTCACATGTGTTACTGTAAAATAAAGCAGAAAAAAAGTCACTCTTGAACACTGCCACATGCAAATTATTTCATCTCTGCGCACAGATTCCTTTAGGTATTAAACATTTAACAGGCAGACATGGGGATCCCACACTAAAAATGGAAGAAAGAAAGAATCTTTTTCCAAGACGGAGTTATATGCTCCCCTTCCAAAAGCATAATTTTTTATTTGAAGGGAGTTTCAGCTGGTCTGGATGGTGGTTCCTGCTAATTACATATACCATCTAAAAATAACTTGTGTGATGAGCCCAGCAAGGAGGCACAAAAACACGCTCCCCTGCTGTGAGCTTAATGCGAAATTCCAGGACTCCTGCCAATGAGCCACTACAGTGAGGAATAAACAGCAGCGCTGCTGTTTGCACTGCCAATTATTGGCACTTTACAATCTCTTCATCTGAGGAGGAGGCAGACAATCATGTCTTAAAAAAGGCAATTACACGCCACCGACATAGGGAAGCCCTGATGGCCTTAATTATATTTCACCATTACTGAATGAATCAACGAAGAAAAATTCTCTCTAGGCCGTACGAGAACATCATTTCAGTGTTGTAGAGTAAATGTCATGCTAAATCAGGGATGGTTTTCCTAAAGATACAACATTATGGATCACACTCCATAGTTTCACATGCTGAACTGTGTATTCCTTTAGATCGGCGGTCTGCAACCTTTTTTGCACCACGGACCGGTTTCAAGCAAGACAATTTTCTACGGACCGGAGCACAAATTGTCTTGCTTGAAACCGTGGTGCAAAAGAGGTTGCAGACCACTGACTTGAAAATTACTTTTTATTGCTAAATATGTATTTTCTTTTTTCAAGTCTCTCCCTCTTTTCAAAGAAGCTCCCCAGAGACGTTTGTTTTTTATTAATTTTGGCAGGGGGTTAGATTGACGAGTCAAGTGCGGGAAACGAGCACAGACTGCAGTGACGGGAAGATGCTCTAGTCCTTTTTCAAAATAAAACAGCCTGAGGACTCCACCGGGAAATAAAATAAATCGTTTTTATTCTTTCTGTGCGGCCTGGTAGTTGGAGAAAGCTGCTTTTGATGGATTTCAGTCACATAAAATTAGGACTCAAGATTTGATTCATAAGATTTTAAAACTGAAAAAGTTTTTCTTTTTTAAACGAAAGACATGAACTCCCTAATTACAAACTTCAAGTGACAATAATAACGACTCTTTTCTCTTCATTTTAAACATTTTGGACGGGGTTTGACAAAACTGTACACTGCCACGAGGTATCTTGAGATAATAGTATTTTTTATATTAAAACCCTAGTTTTGTTAACCTGTGTCAAGTTAAAATAGAGATTTCTTGACTTCTCACTACATGTTATGTGACACCAGCTATAGGGAGTTAATCACCTAAACATGCTTTTTTACCCTCACAAACATAGTAAACCACAATTCCCCTCATAAACTCCTGCCCTGCACAGTCAACATATCAACATGTGCGGTGATTCAACATTATGTTCACTTTAACCCTCTGAACCCCAGAACCCACCAGGGGGTTTGAAAGACATGTTACATTTTCAATAACTGCCAAAATTACACCATTTCTCAGAGCCAGACACTGTACAAAGATTTATTGGATTTTTAACCTTCCAACCATCCGTATTAGGTCATATTAAGCAGATCTAACCTTAAAGTTGCTGCATTTCCTAAAATTAACTTAATTCTATGCATCTCATTTTAAAAATGTTTGGTTTTCAGTAGCCAGGTTCTGTAAAAAAAGAAAAGTTCTGCGCTCCTCGGTGCAACTAAGAGGTAATTAGTGACTCAATTGCGACCAGCCGTCACATGACAAAAGTTGAAACTTTTCAGCTGAAATGCAGGCTGTGTTTATAAAGAGCAGATAGAAGACACTATGGAAACAAATCAAGCACTTGGAAAAAACACTGTCCATGTTAATGTCAGGTTTTTTGCACTTTTGTAAATTGAAAAATTCAACTTTATTTTTTTTAATGATTTATGTTATTATAACCACGTTTTGCTGCACAGAAGATATTTTCTAGTTCTCTCTACTTCTAGTCATTATTGTGCTGTTTCGATAGATGTGCAGGACTTTGTATTGCAGTGAAAAACGCCCAGAGACTGCTTGGGGTTCAGAGGGTTAAACATACTAATAAGTACCAAACCAAAGCAATGACTGAAACACCAAAGCAAACTGATGTAAGAGGGAACAGTTCTGGGAAATGCAGTCACTTCTTTGCTCTGTTGGATGAGGCGACTGACACCACATCTCAGCCAGGACACAGATGAGCGCAACAACTAAAAGCAGACTCTCAATGGGTTGCGTGGCACCGTCATTGTACAACAAGAGTCCAGAAGTCACTGCACCGGGCCAAGAAATAGTCAGATATCCCCTGTTATTACACATTGGTTTTCGACAGATTAAACAAACAAAACAAGTCTTAATTACTGTTAGAAGAACCGATGGATGGAATTTTATCTTTGAAAACAGTAGAACAGTCGACTCTTTCAAATATTTACTTGTATTAAGCCTGTGTTAGCCATTCACATCAATGCAATATAGCCCCTTCATTTATCTAATTCACTGGCAACCATATCAGCTTAGTTTATCTAGACTGACTTTGTAGAAAATGAAAACTACCTCTTAATACCCTTAAATATACGGTGAGGTTCTATACCTAGATATTACAACTCATAATCATAAGACTTTCGTATTTTCAAAGGTTCGACTCACTCAATACAATTTGAATCTCTTGGACTAGTAAATAATCAAAAACACAAAAGAACTGGCGACTAGCAACCCACTTTAATCCCCATGATGTAAGATTTTCTTGATGAATATCATTTTGATACAGGAACGCATCTTTGTTCCAACATTTCAGTCGTGGTGACAGAAAACAAAAAAACGGGGAAAAGAAAGGCGTGACATTTACAAATTCGATTCACAATACAAGGCCTGTGGTATGTACAAGGTGACAGTGTTGGAAAAAATCAGTCTGTCAGTAGTTGAGTATCTCTGTAGCACCTCTGAAGCACAAAATGGCCGTACCCCGGAAAACAAGAACATGTAGTTATCAGTACAAACTGAGCAATATGCCTGCAAAAACCTGCCAAAAATAAAGGTATTAATATTTTAGAACGGCCAAGTTTGTGAATTCAGTTCAGAAAATGAACATACAAAGGATACAGTACAGTAATAGAAAAAACAGACAACAGTAACAATATACAATATTGATTTATACAAACCAAGAATGGTACAATATATCCAGATTTAAGGGTTCCTACATATTTTCCTTTTTCCAAATATCTGGCATTTCCTAGACTTTCTTTCATTAAACCGACTTCACAGTTTTTGCCAGTTCAACTGCCAACAGGAGATATGTGACGGTAAACAGAGATGTCCCTCAGTGCAGAGCAAATGTGACGATATTAGCAACAAACTTCATGTGTCAATTATGAGTGAGGAAAGTTTTTTTTGGCTGTGCGAAGAACCGGATGCTAAAACTGAATTTATTTTCCACATGTAGGAACCCTGAGACAGTTTTGGTGTAAAAAGTGGAGCCGCCCAATGACCATTTGAATGACGTCAATACATAAAGGTCTCATCTGTTAACTACTGTGACACATCTTCACAAAAATTCAATGCATCCTGCAGACAAATCTACTAGTGTTTGCATTCAACATGTTTGTTCTATTACAAATAATTCTTTCAATATTTGACTAAGACATTTAAATACTGAGTTCCCGCTACAATACATTTCTTTTTTTTGTTAACCCCCGTGTCCCCATTTACCTCTTGCAATCCGACAAGAAAACAGCTTACTGAAAATATCCTGCAGATGGACAACGTGACACTTTAGTTCCACCAAACAGTTTCAAAGCCATGAGTGGCTGGATTGAAAAATAGATATCTTGTTGCTGGTTATTCGACTTAGAAAAGAAAAGCAGAGTTTAAAGTTCACCAGGGCCTCAGTGCTGAGAGGCCAAAATAGTAATTAGCTTCCTGTAGAAAGAAAACGGGAGTGTGCCGTTATTGAATTAATGCAACGAGGTATGGAGTTGATGCCACCCAGAGATGTATTTATATTAAGATGGAGGAAAAAAAGCACAGCAGCTGACCAAAAACAAAAAGCAAAATTAACTAAAAAAACCAACAAATAATAATAATAATAATAATAATAATAATAATAATGTTAAAAAAAAAGCCTTATCCTCTTTAGCAGCTGCTTCAGAGCAGGCTGAAGCACCACTGCAAATACATTAACTCAAAAATAGAAAAGTAACATGCATTAAAAGAGTGCTTGTGTGTCCGTGTCTTTTCCTGCTCCCGCCCTGAGCTCTCAGAGCCGGCGAAGGAAACGTGTCCATTAATACAGCACTCAGTAGAATCCGCCTCCATTAGCTTACTTCCTATTGGCTCAGCCTCCATTGATGAGTAATGACATAGTGGAGTAGGGTTTAATACATGGAGCCGGAGCCATCGTCCTGAGGAAAATGTGAATGGAGGAGAGTCTCCATGTAGGAAACGTAGCCGCTGCTGGGCGTGTAGCTTTCGGACATGTGCCGGGGCGGAGGGGGAGGGGACGGGGCGGACAGCAGGGGGTCAGAGTTTAAGGTGGACTGAAAAGGGGCGGACTGTGGAGTCAGCGTGGGGTCCGAGGCCAGGCTTGACTCCGTGAGAGCGTCGGTAAAAGAGACGCCGGTGTCCATCGGGGTCTCGGTGTCCATCTGAATACCAGCGGATGGAGCAGAAGGGACATCCTGTGGGGTCACGGCGGGTCGGGACAGAGGTTGTGAGGTTGGCGGTGTACTAACACTGTGTTCTGGCGATGGTGTCGCTGCCGGGGCCGTAGTTAGGGGGCAGGCCGGCGTATTAGTTGTCTCCATGGGGGCATCAGCACATGGAGCTGGGTTGGAGGGCAGGCGGCGGCGTTTGGCTGCTTGAGCTTCGTCTGCTGAGGAAACCTCGTCCTGTGGTACAGGTATAGCCTGAGAGCAGACAGACACAGAATTAGAGTGAGGACGTCTGCTACCAGAAGTTGGTTTTAGTTAGATATTACCTGTCTTGCAAACTATCCCATAACAACTGCAGGTCATTTGACATCATTACATATTATCAGTAGGTACTCTTACATTAAGGCTGTTTTGTGATTATTGCTTTGTGATTAAGTAGAATTTACCTTTTCTGCAGTTCAATGGTTTAAGAACCAAATGAGGCTAATTTGCTGCTATCATAATATTATTAATATTTGGTAACTAACTGTTGAGCTAACTGTTGTGTTCTTACTCTTTTTAACCACTTAAACCCTTAAATCCACCAATGGGTTAGAAAGGCATGGTATTATTTTTTTTAAGTAGGCCCAATATATTTACCATTTATCATAACAAAATAGGAGGACGAATCAACAGATTTTCAACTTTCCAACAGTCCTTGAACTGATAGCGATGAATAGACAGGTCTCATTTTAAAAAATTACCAAAAATTCTGCACACCTCAGCGCAACTAAAAACCTGCAACCAACAGTCACTTGCAAATATTCAGGGACTGTTTGGCTGAACTGCAGGCTGTGTTTATACAGAGCACAAAGGAGACAAATATGGTAAAGAATCAAAAATATATTTATGTAGAGCCACCAGTTTTTCCAGTATTGGTAACACCCGTTCATTATAATATTGTTATACCGCAAAAACAGACATTTCCGAGTTCTCTGTACTTCTAGGCATGGTTGGTTAGTTAGTTATATTGTGGTGAAAAATGAGCCCACAGTGGCAAAAAATGTGACAGGAGCAAAAAAAAAAAGCTTGAGAGTGTGTTTCTTCTAAATAAAACAATGAAACTAAGCAGGTTTTAGCTTTCAAGCAAGTCCTCTTACCACTGTACCAGTTCATTTATACATTAAACGATTATAAGGAACTTAAATTGTTGTTTTTTCCTTGTTTCTCAGCACCTATTGATGCTTTGATTATTAATGCATATCTTAACACACATTCAGAAATTGTCCTGGCAGGATTAGGGCACGTTACATGCCCCGTTTAAATTGCTGTCTGGTTTTCCTCTTGGTTATATTGTGTGAATTCTGTCGAGTGCAGTGTGTGTTTAAACTGAATCTGAATGTTAAAAGTCTGCCCGGCTTTCTTCTGACACAAACACTCATGGAAAGCTTCTGTGGCGTGGCCCTTACAGCTCTTTGTTGGCATTCTTCTGAAATTTTAATTCAGCTTTGACATCTGTACTCTTTTTCACTGTATAAAACGATATTTATTCAAACTAACAGCCTACACATTGTTGCCCACACACAGGCCTTCATCCTCTGCGGACTGCAAAGCGTTGGTAGTTTGGATTAATAGTTGTTTTAGCTGTAGCTTCTTCTCATCTTTTATTCAACAAAATGAGCTATTGTTGGGTTTCTTATAATTTGCCTCTGCAACCAAATGTTTCCAAACAAAAATGTGTCCTATGTCTGATGTATGAGGGAGTTTCGGTGATAAAATACTCACGAGTCGGGCTCTGACTCTCTTGGGTAATTCCTGGTCCAGCTGAAAGATCTCTGAGTGTTTGAGCATCAGCTGAGTCTGGTCCTGAAACTCAACCTGCACAGAGGAAATGAAACAACAGATCAATCAACCCATATTTCCCAAGAGTTTCTTTCTTCAGAGCACAGTTTGGCACACACGGAAAGACAAGATATCCAAATAAACTCAACTGTTAGAAGCTCTGACTGCAAGAAACAACATCATTCACATAACACAAGAGGACAAGTCTGTATATAGTGAAGAAAAAAAGGAGCATCAAGATGGTTTAGTGAGTAAAAATTCACACTTGCACCCAGACAGTCACAGGTTGGATCTCAGGAATAACAAATGGTTCCATCAACAACCATGTGCTCCTGTCAGAATGTCCTTGACCGTGACACTGAACCCCAAAGCTGCTCACTGACTGGATAAGAGCTTCGGTCGAGCACTTTAAATGTAAATGTAGATTTAAAAAAAATATTGAGCAAAAAAAAGGGACAAGGTCAGAGTTGTGGCCGTGACTCTGTGACCAGCTGGAGGCTTGTTTTTAGCTCATTACAACAGAACTCTCGTCTGTAAGAGGCCTCTCAGTACTGTAGCCGGTGGCTTACAAGGAGACATGAAGGGAGTACACAAATATACAGCAATGATTTACTTTCTGAAGAGGAAATCATTGGAAAACAGAGAAAAATTCAGTTTGCGGTGCATTATTAGATGTGCCATCTCAGGAAACGAGACTGAGGCACTAAACAAAGTGGGCTGGAGTGAATGCAAGCAGCAACCTGGAAGACTAGTTCAATATTTTTTGTTATATTTCAGGCATTTAACAGCTTTTTTTCATAAAAAAGATTAAATGAAGCAGACAAGGATCAATGTCTGGTTCAATAAGTGATCTCTGGGCTAAGATGTAGTCTCCATAATCCTTTTTTTTTTTGGGTCGATGTGTATATTTGTAAAACCAGCATCATGGCAAAATTTAACAACCTCACTTAACCTCGTCTGCTAATACATTCCCATGTGTGTGTGTGTGTAAGTGAATTTCAGGATGCCCCCTCTCTCTCACAAAAGTCCCACAGTCATCATCTGCATTTTCCACTTTGTAAGCACTCTCCAGATTTGCCCCATAAATTCCCCAGAATGCACCAGTGATGCTAAATCTCTCCACTTTCTGTTTTAATGCCACACTGTATCAAAACGCTCTTCTGTAATCGACAGGGGCAGCCGAGCTTCTTGCACGTTGATAAATACCAAATTGGGGAGTCAAATCAGAGGGTGGCAAAACCATTACACGGAGTGGCCTGCAACCAAAAGTTCATCGGTTCGCTTGCCTCGACTCATTCTGCCGGAGAGCATCAGATGAAAAATGCAAATGATGCTGTTGCTCCCAGAGTGGTCGGCCAACAGTCTTCTCTGCTCCACAACTAAGTAAAGCTGTATTAAGAAATGATTTTATACAGTTTCATTTGAATTGGAAAGGCTTTTACATGTGTAGCACATCTGTCTGTGTATGTAGCAGGACCAGACTTAGACTCAAGGGCACAACTTTCAAAGGCAACTTACCAAATGTAAAATGTTTATTAGCTTTTTAGTCATCAGCAGTGTTGAAATCAAATGAACAATTATTTTCATCCTGGTCTTTATGTGGATGTTACTTTGACGTGTTTTTCTCCTTTTTGGTTAAGTTTAATGATGTGTTGCCAGAATCCATGTATGTCTTCTCATTTTATTACGAATTGATACCAGTAAATATCAAGGAATAATCCAAGTTATGTTCAGTTTCAGCTACTTTTAGATGTTTATGGGTCACGGTGTTGGATGGTAAAGTAGAACAGACTAAAACAGGAAAATGTCTGCTAACTAAAGGTGAGAGAAGATTGCTCTCTGCCTTTCTATACTCCCCTAGGAATTTCAAAAGTATTAAAAGGGGACCATGCTCTTTGTCAGTGAAATCTTCTTTGCCGTGTTCTCCAGTGTAACTTTTCTACAGTACGCTATAATTCTTTTTTCCCCCTTTATGTGTAGAGCTGAGTTATAACTGGCATTAAGTGAGTGAACCAATCTCCTGATATTTTTGCTCCTTGGTAGGCCTTCTGTGATAATATTTTTGGAAGTTGTCGTCTGGCCCCCCAAAAAAAGTTACTTTCAATAATTTTTCATGAGTTTAATTGAGAACAATGACCAAGACCAAAGCAAGGCGGACCTCCCCCTACTGCCAGAGAGCACACCGCCCAGTGTAATAACTGTGAAAGTCTGTGGAAACTCTTCAGAACAGCTAAGAGAAGTTTTGCTAGAGTCCTTTGACTGATAACGAAGGACAGGAGACGCTACCCAGAGCTGCTGGTGAGTATCGGCCTGCATCCACAAACAACCAACACATCAGAGAATAAGCAAAACTCAAGCTTCGCGTCTGCTCGATAAGGGTTGGCATCAAAATAAATATTAATCTTCATTCTTGAACTTTCTGTTTATAGCTTCTAGAGTTTGTTCATTAGTGTCTGCAGTCCGAAAGTAATTAAACACATTTTCTCTCTATTTGCTTTATTCTGACTGTTTATGATTCAGTTATTCCTCAGTTATTATCATGTGTTGGCGGTTGTTTAGATAAAACAATGTTTTAATTTAGACCAAATCTTATCTGCTTTGTTTCTTTAGTATAAAGAAGAGAGGTCAATGAAATTCAGAATACACTATTTTCGACTATAAGACTGGTAAAATTGATTCTTTATTATTTTCTAAACAGCTTTGGGATGATGGTGCCCCAAATAATCCAAAATGAGTATATTTATTACTTTAATTTAATTTTTTAATTTTTATTTTAAGTAGTTTTAATTGCTGCCTATTTACACACACTCCAGCTGGGAATTAAAAGCAGTTTTTTGAGGGCTTTTGAAGCACAGCTGTTCCTTTTTCTTACATAACACCATCATTTCTTTGTGTCACACAGTTCTATAGCTCTTCCCCACACAGATTTATCCAGGCTGTTCAGAGACTCTGAACTTTTAAGCCACAAACGTGATCGCCAAACCTCTAGATAACCGATAAGGTTTGATCCCAGGTCTGACTATAAATGAATTAAGGCTAATAGTTGTGTTTTCCTCACCTGGTAGAACTTATGGGTGTGCTGTTTGACAAAGGAGGCGTTCAGGACCTGACCCTCTGGTGTGCTGACCACAATCAGCTCGCCAATGTCAGGAGGGCCGCTGCGCAGGCAGTCATGACTCTGTAGAGGAGGGGGGAGGAGGAGAGAGAGGATGTAGGCAAAGAGGAAGAAGGTGGAGATGAATGAAGAGTGAGTAAGAAAGTGGCGAGAAGAATGAAAGGAAAATTGCATTATATTCAATGCAGTCAGACTGGAGAGTTTTCACTTCTCTCTGATTTGAAGTAATTGTTTTGGTAATTAGAAGAGAAAGGATTTAAAGTTCACTGCATAACTGCTTTTGGTATTTTACATTAGATATCTAGATATAGTTCTTGGAAAGTTTTTAGTACAATCTCTTTGTCATACATACAGAATGTCACAAAAGTGAGTATACCCCTCACATTTCTGCAAATATTTTATTATATCTTTTCATGGGACAACACTGAGCTACAATGTAAAGTAGTCCCTCTACAGCTTGTGTAACAGTGTAAATTTACTGTCCCCTCAAAATAAATCAATATACAGCCATTAATGTCTAAAATGCTGGCAACAAAAGTGAATACACCCCTAAGTGAAAATGTCCAAATTGGGCCCAAAGTGTCAATATTTTGTGTGGCCACCATTATTTTCCAGCACTGCCTTAACCCTCTTGTGCATGGAGTTCACCAGAGCTTCACAGGTTGCCACTGGAATCATCTTCCCCTCCTTCATGACGACATCACGGAGCTGGTGGATGTTAGAGACCTTGTGCTCCTCCACCTTCCATTTGAGGATGCCCCACAGATGCTCAATAGGGTTTAGGTCTGGAGACATGCTTGGCCAGTCCATCATGTTCACCCTCAGCTTCTTTAGCAAGGCAATGGTTGTCTTCGAGGTGTGTTTGGGGTCATTATCATGTTGGAATACTGCCCTGCGGCGGCCCAGGTTCTGAAGGGAGGGGATCATGCTCTGCCCCAGGATGTCACAGTACATGTTGGCATTCATGGTTCCCTCAATGAACTGTAGCTCCCCAGTGCCGGCAACACTCATGCAGCCCCAGACCATGACACTCCCACCACCATGTTTGACTGTAGGCAGGACACGCTTGTCTTTGTACTCCTCACCTGGTTTCCGCCACACACGCTTGACACCATCTGAACCAAATAAGTTTATCTTGGTCTCATCAAACCACAAGACATGCTTCCAGTAATCCATGTCCTTAGTCTGCTTGTCTTCAGCAAACTGTTTGCGGGCTTTCTTGTGCATCATCTTTAGAAGAGGCTTCCTTCTAGGATGACAGCCATGCAGACCAGTTTGAATTTTTTCAACCTCTGGATATGACGCTGATCACGTGCACTCAACTTCTATGGTCGACCATGGCGAGGCCTGTTCTGAG
>OMNN01031149.1:19138-55956 GCA_900302755.1 Chromis chromis | reverse complement strand
GTAGTCATTAACATGGGTTGCAATGTAAAGTCTGAGCAGTGTTCTTCTTTCAGTCATTTTCAAATGAGGTGTCATTTCAAGGAAAGGGTGAAGTCTGCAGTAAAACAACAGTGGTCTAGATCCATGTGTGGAGAACATCAGAGTCACATGAGGCCTCACAAAGGTGAGTGTTATAAAAAGGATCTTTGGATTCCCACTCATGGATGATGCTATGGGATGCTTGAAAGGTATTGAAAGGCTCATTCATAATAAAATGGACCTTTTGAATTTTTCTGTGATTTTTATTTTTTCATTTTTAATCATGAATAATTTAAAGCCGTCAGTTGTTAAGTCTAGTTTATTGTAGAGCGGCATCCTTACCATCTTCTCTTATGTCTTCTAAGTAGCATGCATAAACAAAGCACATTATATTGAGTGAAAGCAATGAGATTATACACATCAAGGATCAGGGTCCTGATCAAAGATCTAATGCCTGGCTGCCTGCCTCGTGGGGTTTCCTCTGTGAAATTAACCTGCAGGAAAAGTGAAGCAGCTGTTATCCTGTTTTCTGCCGATGGAGTGATTCACCAGGGTAAGAGCAGACCCCTATGTTTCTACCCCAGAGTACTGACTAAGGCTTATGAGCTGCTTTTTCTTTCTTTTAGTTGTATGTGTAGTTTGTAAACATGAAAGCTTGTGCCCATAAAAAAGATTATTTTATGATCTGTCATAGTGTTCCCTCTGCATTTGACATCATTGCTGCAGATACTTAAGTCGTAGTTTATAATGTCATGCTTGCAGGTAATTATTTGTAACCATTTAGTGTCTTTCTTTTTGCTTTTTAGGCAAAGAACTATATACAATCTTAAGTTTATCTTTCAAGCTGTAGTCTTTTTTTTTTTTGCAGAAAAAGGATGTCAATGCTTAAAGGTGCTGTAAGCAATTTCAAGGAAATAAGACTTCAAAAATTAGTCCCCTTCCCCACCAGTGCTTCATGCCCTCGGACAAGGTTGAGTTCAGGCATGAGCAAGTGGCAAACTTAGGTTTTATATGCTTTATCTTTATTCTTGTCCACAATAGTAAGCAATAGCATTTTAGGACTCCTAAAGCAGAGACTTTTGGAAATGCTGCTGACCTCATTTTCGTTTGAAAAGCAGTGCATTTTAGTTTGGATGGGCAGAAACAAAGACTTTTGGACATGATGATGCATACACCAGCACTTGTTTTCTGGTCGGGTCTAAAGTCTCGCTACGCATTGTTCCCTGATTTGTCACGATCCTGTCACATGACAGAAGAAAACAAAAACATCACCCGTGACTATCAGTGGTTAATACAATATGGACAATGGATTACAGGCATGGCTTACCTTGTTGTCTACACTAAGTCCTGTTGTGCTGTTGAGGAAATCTATGGTCTGTTCACCATTGCTGTTCTTGGTCCATTGTATTTTCTGCAACTAAGCAACCAACCCTAACCGATTTACACCAGCATCCACTTGCATCCCCCCATCCATTAGCTATATCTGCAAACACAAACATTCATACAACAGCTAATTAAGAAATTACCAAATAAGCTACCATACATGTTTTTGGACTATGGGAGGAAGCCGGAGCACCTGGAGAAGACCCACGCAGGCACATGGGGAACATGCAAACTCCCCAGCCGACCAGCAGGTTCACACCCAGAACCTTCTTGCTGTGAGGCGACGGTGCTAACCACTGCACCCACGTGCATACCCAGTGTAAGTGGATTGTCATGGGATACGTTTATTTAGACATGTTAGTATGTCTGGAATATATTTAATAGTGTTAAAACATTCACTTGGATGGACATTATTTACATTTTAAAATGAAAAGGGATTATCGTGAATGTAGCCTTAAAGGCCCAATGTATCGGATTTGAAAGTTTTGAACTCTGATGCCCCCCAGTGGAAGTTTCAGAATTGATGTTGTAGCAGACGGAAATGTACACCACAAATTAGGCCTTTCAGTAAAGATGCACAAATTTGGAGTGTAAAAACCAGGTGACTGCCCTCACTTAAGAATATAATGATGCTTAGTCAAACGTAGTCTCTTCAAGATTAGCCTATGTGTTATTAGGCTACGTTTTATTATTGTATTTACAAGAGAAAAAAAGGCTTTTTCCTCAGTAAAAATTTCCAAACCTTGGCTATCAATCAAATTAGTTAATTTACTGACCTGAGTTTGGCTCCTTTTGGAGCAACCAGTAACCGCCTTAGCCAAATTTTGAATGCAGTTAACAAGTTCAGTTCTTCTGATGGCCACTAGAGGCTTTTTCCAAGAGCAAAAACAAATACTTGTTATAGAAATAACTGGAAAGCTCTGAATTTTTCTCTTATTACATATCTCATGTCTGACAATTTTTTACTCTATTTCTTCACATTGAGACTTAAAACAAATCCTTACATTCTTATATGTGCTGAATGTTACTGTTATTCAGAGCATCTTTCAAATTACTCTAATGGCATACATTTTTCTTCTTAGGAGAAAAAAGGCAGGCCTGGTGGAGGTTTTGTTGCCTTACAGCGTGTTATTTATTTTTTATTTTTTCAATAATACCTTTGAGGGACCTAAACTAAGATTTTTGAAATCACTCATTAATACATTCAAATGCATCTTTTCTATTTGCAGGTGTGTATACTGTATATATGTATACCAGGCAGTACGAACTAAATTTAGGTACATTATTGTCTCAGAATTCCTTGGACTGCTTCAGTCATCTGAATTAATTTTTTTCTCAGTGTATTTGACTTGATCTCTACTAAACATTACAGAACTAGTTCTAAAAACAGCATCATTGTGTAGTTGTTTCCATATGTTCCGTCATGAAAACATTTGCTGATATTGACAAAGAAGCCTTTCCAGAGGTCCAGTATTATGAATACTCATTTGGTGGATGATAAATGAATAATTTGTGACTCGTGTACAGATTTCATTTTATCCCATGACATGATTAAGATCAGCTGGAATAGATCTAGGTGCTCTCCATCTGAAAGCAGATTGGCTTGATTTGCAGACATGAGATAATTCTGCTGTTGCTGCCCATTTTTGGACACATGAATCAATGCTGTCTTGATATTTTGCACTGGAAGGTTGACAGTACGGCTAGCAGCATATTGCATTCTGTATGAGTAATAAGATTTTCTCTGTAGGCTGTGTGCATACAGTCAGCTGGGCAACAAGGAGACAATGTTAAACTTAGGTTGACCACCTTACATTTTGGTAGGAGATAGTTTTATCTTGATGTGCTCAGTGATTTTGTGACCAACAATTATCGTGGATTTATGGGGAGAAATATAAATTGGTGAAACAGTAGGTAGAATTTTTGACAGATTATTTCCAATCAGGAAAAATAATAAAATGTAATGAAAATGTTAAAGTGTACCAAAGTCCTACTTAAATGTTTAAATATTGTGTGTCTCACCAGCTAAAATGAATTACTCAGGAGTGAGGTCTTGCAGTAATGACTACAGCATATGCAGCATGATGAATATATTCCTTATTGTCATTATTTCAGGTACTGCATCCTGATTTTAGCGATAGAACTTGAGTTGATTAACATTTTAAAACTATCTCATTACTGAGTTATTCTGACTGACTTGAAATCATAACTACAGTATAATATTTATGTGCCAAACACGGTTAAGTTGTTGTTTACAGATTGTATTAGTAGTAGTAATGAAAATATATGTGTCTGATGCTGTTTCTGATAAACATAGACTTTTCTTGTGTCATAATATTAAATAGTCTTCATTAAGTCTCTGTTATATACGTATGCATAAGCCTATGTTTTCTCATAGAGAGTAATTATAACCATCTCTGATAGAAGGCCCGGGATGAAAATGAATACATTGCTGTACCTGAAAATTTTAAACAGTTTATTCAAGTCATGATTTGCAAGCTGTACAGTATACCAAGTTCTATGAATTTAGTTTTTTAGAGGATTAAATACAAGTTTCAGCAATATAAATATACAAGTACTGCTTCCTTATTGATAATAGTATGTAATAGATATATCTGTGATGTAGCTTGTATACTATTTTTGTATGGCATTTCAGGAATATCAGTTTATCATTGTTGTCTGTTTGTTGCAAAACATGCAAACATAATAATATATTAAAGTAAGTGTTAGCATGGTTTTAGTCTCTTGTAGTTCAAAGTATTGTTTGTAAGTTTTGTATGCTAGTTTTTCTTTTCATCCTAGTTGTAGTCAAGGAGTATGTGAACTTTTACTTGAACTTAAACACTTACCTGTGCAGCTGTCTGTACTCTACCTTGTCCTAAGGCAAAACCGCTTCTCTGGTAATAATCCTGAAACTAACTGGGAATACCGTCAAATCCTATTCTTCAGGTCAGCATCATAATTTGCACCTGTGGAATGCATGGGTTTAATATTCTACCTCATGTCTCAGTCTTCCTCAGCAGCCACCAACAGCTCCACCATTTCAAACTCTAAACTTTACTGTTAGCTTCTAGGATGGCAAATGTACTGACATATACAGTCAGCACTTTTTGTCAGAAGTTATTTTGTTCCTGTGTATTCAGAACTGTGTGCTGTAGTGTCTACAAAGCAATAGTAATTGATGCTTTGGTGTGCACAAAATAAGCAATTTTTTTAAGACGAGTACAACCACAACCTTTCAAAGCTATAAACAAGCCTTGGGCTACTGTTTCCAGGAAAGAGGACAGCAGTGAATAAAAGACCTTACTTAAAAAAAATAAAATAAATAAAACTGCAGGAAGAGGTAAGTACCAAAACAGTCACTCACATTTATCCTTTTTTGTTTCAGCAGTTAATTTCAGTACATGACGGTTTGAAAGTAATTGGTTTGTCTAGATCCTAAAATCCTGTAGCATGAATCTCCTTCCTTCTTAAATAAATATATGCGATTCAGCCCTGGCCAGTAAATGTGCTGTATTTCTGATTCTGACTGGTGACATTTATTTTACTTTAATTTTTTGTAATTAATGACACATCACCTGTTTATTCCGGTTAAATATTGTGGGACTGAATCCCCGGAAAAAATATCACTGTTATATACACAGATCAACACATCCACATCAAAGTGTGTTTATTAATAAATTAACTTAAATTAAATGACTAAACTTAATTTCAGCAGATTTGTTCCATCTTTCATTTCTCCCCCATCAAATATAGTTAGATTATTAGGTTATGTTTTACCTGGTAAAAGATTGTACAATTGCTGTTCTTTGCAAGTTAAGAGTGTTTAGTCTCCTTTTCTGATCTGTGAACATCCACTGCTGCATGCCTCAGTACTGTCATTTTTTCATCTTTCGCAATGGCTTCTTCATATGTTTTGTTTTATATGGCTGTTTGGTTAAACATTGGAGTACTTTATAGAAAATGTCTGTCTTCTTTGGACCTGTGAAAACCTTTAGTTATTAATACTGGTCAAAAATACCTATCAGATTTTTTTCTTCTTCACATGTGACGAAAAATAAAAACAAATGGGATGTAATCAAAAGGCAACATCATCATATGGATTCAGGAGATGCTAATACAGATTCTTGTTTCAGGTCACTCCAAAAGGGCTTTTCTCCTCATTTTACTTCTGTCTTAAGAATGACATTCAAGTCAAGTTGTTTGGCTTGTATGTTACAGGCTAATTAAGCCAAAAAAAAAACTAATATATCTGGATTTCTTTGTCCTCTATCACAGGAGGTGGACTATTTTTTTTTTGTTTTGGAACAAAACAAGACATTTGAAGATGTAAACTTGAACTCTGGGAAGTGTTTTTCAACACTTGTGCCATTGTGTTTGTATGTTTCCCAGGTGCCCCCAGTTCAGCGGACAGAACCCATGGGAAGTCCACCTGCTTTTCCTGCCCCCATCATGCTGTCCCCTACATCCATGCCTCCAGGAGGAGTTCCTTTCATCCCCACTGAGTTTGATCCTGTAAAGTTGGCAGCAGGTAAGACATTTGTATAGAATGAAATACTGTGGATTGTTCAAACATCATCTTAATTGAAGATGTGAGTGCAGTCGTGTTGATCAAAAGTTACTTCTGTTTGGAGTCATTGATATTATGAACACATGTATGTGTGCTTTGTTTTTGTGTGTGTGTGCTGCCAAGATAAGTACTTTCTTACTGGGAATCAGTAAAACTTTATCACATCCTCTTTTGCAGCAGGAAGTGTGAACCCTCCAGATGAGTCCACAGATGATTCTACAGGAGACCAAGGCCCTTCCTCAGATGTCGGGAGCGCCACCCAACTTGGGTCTCCTGTAGCACCGGTGATGACTCTGCCAAATCCTGCTATTATGCCGGGACCCAGACCGGGTATGCCACCTCTGCAGCCTCCTCCTGGCATGCCGAATCCTCACATACCTCCGTTCCTCTCACCTCCAAACTTGCCACACATCCCTCCACAAATGATGCCCAGAGGACCTATGTTTCCATCAGACAGATTCAGAATGCCCATGCCCTTCCCTCCTCGTGTTCCTCCTTTCCATCGACATCCTTCTATGGGACCTGAGGGCATGAATGAAAGGGAAGGGAGGCCCTTCCGTAATGTGAGGCCAGGGTTCGGGTGCCCACCCTTTCACAGAGGGAGGTGGTAGAGGTCAGCTGAAAGATGAACCTGAAGGGGGAGGATGCTGAACCACTGTGACAAATTCTAATGAAGGACATTTGGTTCAACAAGGACTACTGTGAACAAATGATGGTGCAGAAACTTCGTCACACCACCACAACATTTTCTTTGTTGGATATTGAAAAACAAGACACTGTGTTCTGAATGTGGTCCATGCTCCTTTAAGTTCACCAAGCGAGACATTTTGCTGTACATGCTGTACTTGCTTGTAGCTGTTTGCTATCATTTTGTATATTAAAATTGTGTAGTTTATGCTTAAGTCTAATCTTGGTAGGTGCAGATGTAAACAAAGGCAATGTCTGTATTTTTGAGATAATTCTCTCACCAGAGTTTTTGTGTATGAAAGAAGACTGTAAAAATGTATAATACCTTTTTTTGGGGTATTTTGTTTTTAGTAAAAATGCCTTTGTACCACACTGAAATGTAACTCCTCACCAGAGAAACTGGATTTCATTTGAAGAAGATTTCATGTCCTGCCAGTAGAGGGTAGAGTAAACCCTGTTTCCATGGCCAACCTCTGTTGTACATTAAGGTCACACCTTGTAGGAACATGTGGAGTGAATATTAAAAACAGGTACTACCATTTCATCAGGCGTTTTATTTTTTTGGTCCAAACTGACATTTTTTTAAATCTCTTTCAAAGAAAACTGATTTGGGTTGATTGATGAGATAGATGATGAGAGGTTTCATGTTCAGTTTTGTAGCATCACTGAATACAAACAGATTTCAGGGAGCTTCTGTGGAACATACAGTTGTCCTCTACGGAAATAGTAACCAGCATTTTACAAACCTGAATTGTATTAAAATGGTTGTGATCTGGATAATGACTAGGATTGGTGTAGCTTCCTAAACCATCATCTTTGTTGGTGTTCTCTGGCTTTTTAAATTGTATTCAGTCTCTATTATATATGCTCATTGATGGAGATGCATGTGTGTGCTCAGGAGATGGGATGCACACATAGACTGCACCAATGAGTGTAAATAAATAAATAAATCGTCGGTATTAAAAAGGGGAATCTTATTTCTTATCTTTTTCTCATTATAAACCAAAACACTGTGAAATGTACAGCAGTAACAGTCACTGAGCCCCTAACCGCAGCTGATTGGCTCTGAGGATAAATAAGTGGCATTCTCGCGATCCACTTGCACGCCGTCTCCAAGGACCGCGGACTCCGCCCCTCTCAGCGGTGTGGAAATAACACGCATGGTCCGTGGACGGGCAGACCTTGGAGAAGCGGCAGGATCCTGAGACGCGGATGGGAAACGCCGGCGTGTGAAAAAAAAAAAACATGGAGGATTTAATGTCAGGACGGCATCAGCCAAATCCCTCCGGAGCTGGAGACAGGTATGTCCGCAGCCCGGTGAGCGCGCTGTCCTAAACATGAGAAGGAAAAAATAGGCACGGTGTCACATCATGCTTTTCCGCGCGGTCCTAGCGCCGTCCACACGCATGACCGCATCACTCAATCATACAAGTTTATCGCGGGTGACGGACGCTGCCGCACTGGAGCGGCCGGTGCGGTCCGCTGGATGAGGCCGACGAGCTGCGTTGTTTTTGCGCACGGACTGTCTGTTGCGCATCTGGTGTCCATTCATCCAGTCACACATCGGTTGTTTTGGGGGGTGAACGCAGTCATGTGGCGGGATGACGGGGGGACGCAGCGGGGTTAACATGCATGTTCAGACATTTACATTTCCATCTCAGTGCGTGAATGCAGCAAAACGGGCACATGTTGCAGAGCATGCAGCAGCTTTAACACACTGGAGCTGTTTGAGCGCATCTGTGGTCATTTCTACAGTTTGGGAGATGAGAAGCCGCGCATGGCCTCAGTGCGGTAAATTGTTGCGTTATTTAATCGGACTCTCTTCTGCTGCTGGTGATGTATTTACACCTTGTTTTGGTAAACAGATCAGGTGCAGGTGACTCGACTGAAAGGCGATGGCTCATTTGCGCAGCTGCCTTACTCCAATGACCTTATGGTGTCACGTTTGTTGCAGCGTCACTGCCATAGTCTGCTGCTGGAAGTGTTGCCTTCCCATCATCTCCCTGTGTGGCTGTGAGAATCATGCAAATATGTAGGGCTGCGCCAGGTTAAGACCTAATGCTGCATCAGATTTTGCATAACTTAATATTTTGTTGTCTTCCTGTCATTTAATGAACTGGCACAGTCAGTTTTGCATATGCAGAATAAGTTTACCATATATGAGATTTTTGGCATTGGGCAGACATGCATTTGTGTCATTGTGTTTCTACGATTCATGCTGCCAACAGAAATATAGGTTTTCTTCCACAGTCTCCCCCCTGGGAGGCAAGGTGCAGTTTCTCAGTCAGCAGCTTGTATTTATGGTGAGCCTAAACCTGCCTGCCTCACATACAAGTCATGGTGTGTATATCAAGCTGTCACCAGAGAAAAGATCCCTACATGCAACAGTTAACAACTAGAGAGAGTGATTGGAGTTACAGTAGCGCGATGACTTGCAAGAATATTTGTTAAAACCTGTACTTGTTGAACCACTTAAATGCAATCTAGTTTTTGTTCATCAACCTCGCCCAGTAGCTCAAGATAAACACACAATTCCACAATTGCCAGCAGTTAGCACAGATGTGTATACATATTTAGCAGAGGCCACAACATTTTTCAACATTCGCCTAAAATATGTGGAGGATTCTCGCACACAGCTGCAGTTTTCACATTGTTTCCAGTGCTGCTGGAGGGGGGGTGGGGAGGATAAAAGTGCACCAACTGGTTGTTAGGGTAAACAAAAATGCTGAGTAACGTCCAATTAAACAAGTCCGAGCCACTGCAGGCACGAGCCTATAGAAACTGTTGGTTTAGTGTCAGCTAGTTTACAACACATGAGGTTTTGATTTTCTGGCATTACTTGATAAATAACATAGTTGACAGGCAGCCTCTTGGAGAAAATATTTTTGATTGGCTGAAAATGGCATTTATGTTTTTATTATGCACTACTTTTATTTTGTCAGAATCCACTAATCCACTAACCCACTAATCCACTAATTCACTTCATCACCACTGATCCATCTAGTCATTGCTTTGCCACACAATACATTCAAATACATAAAACATGCCTTTTGTTTTAGTTTTGTTACACAGGATAGCTGTTTTGTGGATAATTTTAAAGTTTTAAAAAGGCACTGGTTAACCTGCGTATTGTGTGGAAGGCGGTTGCAGAACCTGTGCATGACTGAATGAAAGCAGCCTAAATGTTGTGTCTGTAGTAGAGAGGAATAAAGCAAACATGCCGCTGTTGAGCATCCAGCAGGTCTTGGTGTTTAGTGATGTGTCCTTAAGGTAGTAATCTGAGCCTGAACCTGTGACATGCCTGCACAGAGACCTCACCCTCCCTCTCTCTGTCTCTGTTTGTGTATTTGAGTGGTAACTGGTTTGCTCCTCTCTGGCTTGTGTCCACTCTCTTTAACTCTGCATCTCAAAGATCTCAAATGTTAGTCCAACTCAAGGCAGTGTAGCAACTGTCTACTCATGAAAGAATGTCCTCGCATTCATATGGTAATTTGGTGGCTTTTAATACAATCCATGACTTTGTTCTTCATGTGTGTACAGAAATGTACTACCAAACACAGTCGATTTCTTGAAATGCGCATAATCTAACCCTCATAAGTCCTCTTTGAATTATTCATTTCCATCCCACTTGCACATAACTCTTAATTCATTTGCAAGTGGTGGAAAGTAAATACTGAAGGCAGTCTAGTGTTTTGCTTAGTGCCAAGTACATAACATACAGAGCCTAGTGTAACAACACTAAAACAGACCATTCATTACAGTACAAAGTTAGTACTGCCAGATGTATTACTTACAATGGTTTGAATTGTAACTTCTGTAACCCTGGTTGGATTTATGAGAAATCACTTGCATCCCAGCACTGTCTTATCAACCCATGTGTTTAAAACTAGAGCTAGAAGGTATGTTGTGGAAATATTAACTACAGATATCTGAGACCCCAACCACAAGACTGGAAATGTTTCCCTACAGGAAACTTGTGTCATTCCACTAGTTATTACAATGGGTGTATTGAGTTGAGCTAAAGCCTTAGTGCTATGCACACATATCTCCTGATATGGAAAGAAAATATAATGAGCCTTTATTCTGCCCCTTTGACTTTTAGCAATGAAACAACAACCTTTATACTCCCAAACGCACACTCCTGGCAAAGTTGTTTTGAAATCTAAATGAACTCAACAGGGTTCAGTGGTATTTATTAGTTTCCATATTTCTTTTTAATTCCCCAAGCAGAATAGGCGCTCCCAGAATATTTTAGTGTGGAACATTTAGTTAATCATTTGGTTATGAAAAACAATCAAAAATGAAAACAGTACTTCTGATAACAGATAAATCATTATGAAGTATTTGTGGTTTCCAGCTTCCTAATATTAGGATTTGGCCATCCTCTGTTTAAATTGGAAGTTTAATGTTTTGGTGTCTAAGGCAAATTTTGACAGTGACATTTTATACATAAAACCATAAGTTAAATCACTAAAATGAAAATCAGTATTTGTGGCTCTAAAATGTTTACTTCCAAATTAAAACTTGAACTGCGCTTAACACAAATCTTGTAGTAGTGCTGCTGTGTTGTGTAGCAGTGCTGATGCTGCAGCTGTAGATTTCTCTGTCCAGACTCTCAGGTTGAATGTGGTCCAAATTATCTGCCCTCTTTCTGCATGGACCAACAGATTCCTTTTATCACACTGAGCCAGACTGCATGTTGTAGCCATATGCATTGAGTGAGGTTATCCATTTTTTTTCACATGTGTATCGGATGATCACATTATGTCTAGTACAAGAGTTCCAAGTTGATGGATGAAGGACAACTAGGCTATCCACTTCTGTTCACATCCATGTTATATTGAGTTTCAGACAACAGCTCAGCCTTCCCTTGTTCTTCCTGACAGGACATCTGTCTCCATTAGAGAATACCATTGATGTGCAGCTCTATCCTTTTGTCTTACGCCATCTTTGGACAGTTGAAAAACGGATTCCCATTGTTTTCCATAATCAGCCATGTTGTACACACCAGAGTGTGTAGTATTGTTTTGTTGTGAACTGTATGCTGCTAAGCATGGTGAATAAGTTAATTTTTCAGCCCATGCATTTTAAAAAGGCCTTGCATAATTTTTGTTTTCAATTAATCACCGATTGCAGAAGACTGAAAGTTGCTAAATATTCCAGCATCTGACAGAGTGAGGTCATATATGATGAATTCATGATGTGCTGACAGTCAGCATTATCTGGAAAAGCATCTAGATGGCTTGGCAAGGTTTGATCCCAGATGCTTTCCAGAGGACAACGCCTCCAGCAGTGCTGCATATTAGTGTAACTGATGCATATAATGTGAGAAAAAAACATTGTATTGGTTGTGTTCCACTAACCTTAAAAAACAATGACCAAACCCAACAGCTGCAAGTGCTGCAGAGGCATTTGTATGATTCTCAGCTTGACTTCCAAGCATAATGAAGACATGGGGTTTCTCATGAATTATAAGTCAAAATACCAGTGCCATCAAAGTCAAAATGGACAACACTATGCCGCGGCTTGCACCTCTGAAACAAGTAAACGTGAGCTTGGTTATTGACGTGAGCTTCAAAGCCTTCTTTGAGGTTGGTATAGCCTCGGAAAAGGGATTTCTGAAAAGAGATTCTCCTCCATTTACAGTAAGCTACTATTCCAAAGTTAGGGACCAGTGTGTTTGTGTAAACACAGACTAGTGGATGGTATTCAGTAGCACTCTAGTACTTACTTTCCACAATGGTCATGAGGTTTGACAAAGGAGAGTTTGAAGATCTCATCAGTGCTCCGTTCCTTCTATCTCTGAACTGTGAGCAGGAATGTTTGACCAGCTGTCAAAAATGCACATGGTGATGATCATGAGCTTCATGTGGCTGAAAGAGTCTTGTGGTTTAGGATGAATAATAGATACTAAGTGCACTAAACTGCTGAGGCTATGAGTCACTTTGGGAATACTGGAGTTAGGCAAAGTTCATCGTACCATTAGTCATAAACAAGAACTTCACAAGGCCCTTTTGTTTGCTTTAGATTTGCTGTGTGGTGTATTTTGAAGTGGTATGCAACAGTGAGTAGTTGTCTAAGACTGACCAGTTCATAGAAACAAAGATGCAGCTAACTAATCCACAAGAAAGGCAACTGCTAAACCAAATACTACTGAAGCAATGAATAGCAAAGTCTATTTTCAGCCTAACTGAATACAGTATTATTCCTAGACATCTCAATGTGCTTACTGTGACATTGATGTTTTCATACAGTTCAAATTCTTGTAGGCCAAACTACGGTCAGAGTGCTTTGTGTAACCAACTCAGTACATACTTGACCCCATACCAGCAGCTTGTTACAGTACTTTAATATGCTCCAAGAATCTTTTAATAACTAATACTGGAGAGCCACCTATGCTGTATAGGTTCAGTCCCGACCAATCAATTCCATCTTTCTCTCTGCACTCTTAATTCTTTCCCTCTCTGTACCGACGTCTTTGATGTCGACTCTTGAGAGGCAACTCTCTGCTGGAGACCACTGGATCCTTCGCTAATGATCTCTACACGGGCTGGGGTTACTGCTTTCATGTCTTGCATAACAGTTGCATTTTTCTCTTTAGATATCAGTTGTACATAGTGTTCTTTTTCAGTACAATGGACCATCTTTTGCGTTAGAGGGGCAACAGTGGGGAGTTCCTTGGTGTGATCAAGGAGACCTTCAACAAAATAAAACCAAACACTTAAACCCTTGCGGTATTGGATGTTCTGTTCAGTGTCGTAAATGTAGGTTGCTGAACCACATGCTGCATAAAACAGACCTCGTGTTTAATAGTGAAATCAACTTCAATGTGATGTATGCTTGGTTTCTATTTATAGACTAGTAGCTTTGTGTAGTGGTTTGGAGCGTAAAATTCGAATAAACAGGCTGGTGATGCTACATCTTGATGCAGATTTCTGGCTAATACTCATCCCCCTGTATGCTAATTAGGAGATTAATTGGTGTGAGACAAGAAAGCATCTTGGCTTTGTAGTTCAGAGTTGTTCCTGATAGACAGCAGTAGTTTCATTGTACTGGACTGGTTTTAAAGCATTTTCATACTGTGGTGCACATTGCTAAATGTCAGGCATTACATTTACATAGTAACCCTATTCAGGGAAAGTCGAGTACCTCCTTTACTGAAATTGGTTTTGTGTTTGATCAGAAGCCTTATTGTTGGCTGTATGGCCTTCAAAATAATACATTATGATGTGCCATCCTGTGGTCTGTTCAAAATAGTTATAATAAAGCACCATGTTGTCAATTATTAACCCACCCTTATTTAAAGCTACTCTTGGGAGCAGCAATTGGATTTAGGCATGTTGGGCTCCTGTGCCTTGAGAAACTGTTGAACCCTGCTGACTTTTGCCACATCTTGTGGAGTCAACAGCCTCACTGCAGAACAAAGAAGTAAGGATTTATGTGACCAATCTCCATGCAGGAACCCAAAATAGCACTTAATAAAAACATCCTCTTTGCAGTTACATTAAAAACTCACTTTAGGGAAAACAATCTCCTTTTTTAAATGAGGCTGTTTCTGTTGAAGACAAAGCATAGCTAATTACCTAACAAGGCCCCCCTGTGAAGCCTGGTGGTGGCCACATCAGCTGTTCTACAGACAAATGTTAGGACACAGGTAAAATTAAAGGGGGGTATCAGTGAACCTAGGCTCAGTGGATTAAAATGTTCATTTAAAATAATTGTTCAGACGCTTCCTGCTTAACTTGAGCCACCTCAGCTTTTTAAAAACATCTAAAATGTATTTTCACTCTGTCATTTTGTTTTAAGATCTGCATATCCTGGTACATGTATCTGTCATTACTCTGCCTTTAGCTGATTTTTTATTTTTTTTCGCTCACTATGGCTGAAAGTGATTGGCAGTGATTGTGGTTAGTTGTGACACCTGGACAGCATCAGCAGTCTGAAGTGTTGCTGTGAATCTGTAACCGTAGTCTCACCTGCCAAATTGCTCCAGCGGTATCGAATGGCCTGTCAATGTATTGGATGTCCAATTCAATCAGCTCCTAAATTGAGTGCGGACAGTGCTGGGTCTAATAGCCTCGTGCCAGTGATGAGAAAGCAGAGTCGTTTGTTTAGCTGAGCTCCATGCAAGCAATCTACATTTCTGAAATGCCTGTGGTGACAGCAGACGTGGATTCAGCATTAACACACATCTCAATGATGGATGCATTTATTCTGCTTCTGCCTTATGCAGTAGTTTTTGGGTGGGGAGACATGCAGATAAAGAGATCTCGTCTCATGTAGCCCAAACTTAAAATTACTAAACACTCAATTACCAGAGGTCACTTGAGGTTATTTAATTGTGAGTTATGATGGCCTGAATAACTAATTACCCATCTAAGCAATATTCTCTTGTCATTACATCTTCAGACTGTATCATGTACTTCCAAGGCTTTTTGGATCACCGCCCAGCAATTAGTTTCCCTAATTGAAAAGATGAATTTGTATTTTGGCACAAAACCCTCAAAGAACAATGTGTTATCCGGACAGATTACCTGTGTGAAACTGAGCTCAAACAGCTGATAAGAATGCAGGTAATGCCTCTTTAGACCGGATATTCCTGCCTTTACCATGAAATCCCAGGGGTTTAGTTTAATATCAGGGTCACAACTTTGGCAAGACATGAAGTTACATTGACAGGAAGCCAACCTGACCACAGCACTGAGTGCTTTTTTTATTTTGGTCATAGTCATCACAAAACCTAGACATAGCAATTCACCCCTCCAATCTCCAAACTCCTTTCAGACAGATGAAGCTTGGCGCTGCCTCTCCTCTGTGTGGTTGTCAGGGTGTCTACACTCTCGGCTAGCTCGGGGCATGTTTTACTGTTCAGTGTGCACGCAGAGCTGCTTCTGGAGCACATGATGCAGGCTGCAGCTGAACAGACGTTACTGTGTCCTCACTCCTCCGTCCTACCCGTTCTCTCTCTCTCTCTCTCCCCTGTGTCCTCCACCGGTTTCAATCATTTCAAATGAATCCGGCACCACTGTCACTGCTGATGTGATAGCCACACAACATCGCTGGTGCCTTATAACAACAGCAAGTCCTGCCTTTCTCTCCGCATTGTCCATTTTGGGCCGTGACTGTGGTTTTTCCAGCCTTCGCTGCCTTTGAGGCAAACATTACTTTCATTTTCTAGAATCCTGGGTTTTTAAATTTTGCTCTTTAAACCACAAAAAAAGATGAACCCAAGATTATTTTCTGTCTTAGCCAAAAAAAAAAATGCAAGGCTTAAATTAAGGTCTCCACTAATGCAGGCCTGAATTTGACAGTTGTTGTTATTCTTATCAGGCTTTGCACAATGAAAAGGCTGCAACATTTAGAGTAAATATCACGCTTCTCATTGGGGGAGTGGAAGGGCAATTACAGAGGAGATGAGGGAGGGAACACGCATTCCTGCTGGCAATAGGTTTGTAGTTAAGGGGGATGGAATTATAGAATGAAGGAGGGAGCAAGAAGGGAGGGAGTAAAGAGTGTGAAAGAGTCAGCTGGAGGGGGAGGGAGGGAGGTTGTGAGAAGTCATTCCCCCTGCCTCTCCTTCCTCAGTTCTTCAACTCATCCTTGCATATAGGAGTCAGTCTACTGTGGACTTGCAGGAGGAGTATCAATAATACCCTCATGTGGACCTTGAAATCCCCCCCTCCCCTTATGTGGGATTTCTCTTGGCTACTGTGGGGAGAAAACACAGAATTAACACTTCTTGGTAGCACATAGTAAGGTAAGCCACTGCATTTGCTGCTGTGTTTTTTATTTTTTTACTACTTTATGGCACTGTGTGTTTGGCTGTGTGTTAGCAGACAGAATAGACAAATGGGTCTCCAGCCTCAAACCTCCCACTTTGCGGAAGAGGTGCTAAATATCACCAGTTTTAGTCACGCACGTTGATTCAGTATGTGGTCTGTAAGCATAGTTTTCCATGTATTTCAGAGAACTGTTGAATTTCTGAGATGCAACTAAAGCTCTTGTGAATTTTGTTGTACCTTCAGGATTTGTATTTTCAAGCTTTGGTTGCAATATACTTATTAGTTTCCACAAGTGTCTACGTTTCAATGCTGTTATGTTTTGTGACCCTACCCTGGGGTCCTCACAGCCTGTGTTTTGGGTGGGGTTTCCACCATGTCTATACCTGTAGCACGGTGTAGGGCAAAACTTTACCTACAACTGCAGGCAGCAAGCCATTGTGTTCCCCCTCCATTCACTGCCATACGCGAACAATGCAGCTTGTGTCTGTGTCGTTGTAATGACAAAGCAGCGGTGGTGGTGGCGGTTTTGTGATGCTGAGAAAGAGAGATGATGAATTGCAAATGCGGGAGATGGTCAAAGTCAAGGAGAATTCCCAAAGCGCATCCTGGAGGGGGGCTGGAGGTCTTTATGATGTGTGAGTTCATTTAAAATCCCAGCTTTGTGTTTGAAAGCCCGTTGTGACTCCTGCAGTGGGGAGAGGGGCGAGAAATGGTCATCTGGTGTCATAGTTATGGTAATGTATTGACCGTTCAAGGCTTAGGAGGACAGGAGGTCAGATTTCGGCTTTCAGGCTTTTAAATCTTGACAATGCCCCAGTTATGAGTGGAGGAGAGGAAGCTTTTAAAGTCACGAACACTTTATTAATAAAACCTTTTTTATGAAAATGACATGCAATGGGATTCTTGTAAAGAGTACATTTGTCTTTAAATTGTCCTCAGCAGAAGAACATAACTGCACAGATTGGTTTGCACAGTCTTGCGTGATAAGCTTTACTTAATTGAAAGGTACAGTGTGCAGTGGAACAAAGGTTATGTTGTGGATTTACAAACCAGGAGACTTCATTTGAGATCATGTGGTCTTTCCGATACTTAGGTTATTATAAAATTAAGACTATGGAGCAGAATTCAGGATGGGGGCACATTCAGCTCACTTTAGGTTTTTCTAGTCGCTCTTCTGACACTGCACAACTTAAACTCTTGCACTTTGCAGTAATTTCTTGTCATAATAGTGCATGCTAATTAGTTTCTCTCAAATGCACATACCCAGTCCTGACACATGGAGCTGCATGAGTTTCAGCTGCCTGATATTTTGTTTCCTGATAGTTACACTTTGATTTGTATTATTAGTCACTGAATGTTTGGCCTACCATGTAATTAACTCACAAGTTGTGGTGAAAGAAAAAAATAAGAGATGTATTGTTGCACAGTTTGGCAAGAAATTCTTCTAAATATTTTAACATAAGAGTGCATGGACTGCTGCTTCCAGCAGTCGAAATTCACGTAACCTTAGTCCAACTTTGTGGTATTTTTCTTTTTTTGCTTCCTCTAAAGGTAGAGTACCAATAAGCCTGGAGAGATAAAAACAGAAATATACTATGATGTGATCATGTGATGGTCATGGTTACATGGGACTGCAGGGTTGCTGCAATGCTCCTGTAACTTGAAGGTTTGACTAAACTTTTGCATCCCACTGAGCTTTGTGGAAGTACAGGATATCAGCTGTCAGCTCTAACTGCAGTAAAACAATCCCTTTCTACTGCACAGGAATGATGTCCTCCTTTGATGCCTTTAAATACAAAAAACTTACCATTAGTCAACAGGCGTCAAAACCTGGTGAACGGATGTAGGAACTTGACCCCAGCTGAAATGGGAATTTTTATGTGGCATACAGGTCAATAAAAAAGGCCTGTGCTGGAAACTGTGACCAACATTGCTTTGAGGAAGTGGACAAATTTTCTACCCAACTTTGTGTAGTCATGTGTGTCAGGATCTACTTCAGTTCTGCTTCAGTGCACAATGCAGCATAGCAGGGAGCTGTGAGCTCCAGGGGTGTTATGGTTGAGGTGGCGCTCAGGGATGACTTCATGGGCTGAGCCCAAAGATATGATTAAGATCAAATCTCTGCAGTGCATTTAAATTTTGGACATGCAACTGGTACATTTAACAAAAGGAGCCCAGCAATCCCAAGAGGGCATGCAGTTGTCTTTGAAAGTGTTATTTTGGAAAGGTTCATCTTATATGTGAGATGAGTTTGGGAACACACAGATGCAATCTTCTCTCGCCTCCTGCACCAGGATTAGACATAGTGTCTCTTATTCAGTAACTATTTGCAACATAAGCTGAAATGTGTATTCCCTGCTCATTAATATTGTAATCAAAATGATGAAAATGGGTCTTGACGTTGACCCAGATGTGATTTTGAGTGGATTGTGTATACTTGTGGTGCTGTAAAAAGGAAACACACTCAAACTGAAGGCATGCTTGGTATTCCCACTCACTGACCTGGAAGCAAATGATTGCCTGTGTGGAAAAGCCTGAGTGAATCAGACATGAAGTTTCTGTATTGCTAAATATTGTCCCAACATTTTGATTGCATATTTTTTTACATGGTTTCAGTGCTATTTTTTTTAGTGCAGTGTTGTTGTGCATGTATTTACTTTTCCTTATCTTGTTTTAGATTAACAAGAACTTGCAGTTGTTTACATCAATATCTAATCTCAGCTTACAGCTGTTTTTCATTTTCATCATACTGTGCCAATGTTCAGTGAATAATGTCCCCTGGTACATGCAGCAATTTGACACACCAGATAGTGTTTTGTAACCACTGGGTCCCACCATTGATACTGCTGATCACAAATCTATAATCATAAAACTGTCAAGTGTATTTGCTTTTTTTGTGAGAGTAAAATTACTGGGTATGTTTAGAGTCACACTGTGGAGGAGCAAATTGTAAGTCTGGAATGTGAAGCATGTAAAGGCAGAGTAGTGTTGATGCTCCATGTAGCCAAGGGAGACCTTTTCACTGACAGTGACAGTTACAGGATATAAGAAGGTCAGCTTGTGAAAGTCTCTGGTGATTGTGGTTCTGATATCTTGTCACAGCAGCTGAAGCCTTTTTCATTACACAAACCGTTTTTATTCTCATCCCCGGTGAATTCTTCCATCGCAAACAATTACGCATTGATCTTGAGTTCTTGTGATCCAGCTGTCACTATCTAGCAGCGAATATTTCCTCAGGTCATGATCAAGTTTCACATTATTAAGACTTAAGTTTAAGTGAATTTTCAAAGGATTTAACTCTGCTAGCATCAAAATGATCTTAAATGGGTGCAAATCTTTGTTTCGCAGATATCTAACAGTGGAGTTGTAGATTTTACTGAAACTCCTCTACTCTACTACTAATATTAACAAAAAGGGTAGAAGGAACATTTTTACTACCACACAAAGGAAAATTACATGAGCTTAGGACGGTTGTTTTAATATACTTGTTAAAAAGGTTTTGAAAAATTATATTGGGGATGACGTTGTGGCTTACATGTATAGAACCCTAGTTTAAAGTTACATGTTGAACATTGTAGCTTGATCAGAAATCTTTCAATTTCGTATACCAGACCTAAAAACAAAAATTCCCTCCACCACAGAACTGTTGTCACAGGAATCGCTACAATTGCAACCTGTATCCACCCCCATAAATCTTAACAGTGGTCTCAGGCTTATGTATGCCTTCAACTAACAGCTGTTCAAGTACTTCAAAGGTTGTCAGTGAGGAGCTAAAAGGCTGTAGGAAGGATGTGGCCTTATGGCACCTCAGTTGTGACCCTCTGGACAGCAAATTGCTGGTATTGATGGTACTATTGAAAGTGGAAAAGTGTAGTAAACAGAGGATGGTTGCTCTTGTCTATAGATTTAATTGCATCACTTTGTAAGTGAGATGTATATCATTGGCATCTCTTTAAATGTATATTTTAGTGTTAAATTCACACATCTCCTGGAACAGCCATGGTGTAATAACAGGGATCTTTAGTGAGAAACAAGCAACTAAATCTTTGTCATCACTTTACCAAACAATGTATAAAAAAGAGGTTGAAGTACTTTTGCTGTTTAAAATAAACCGTAAAAAGTTGCATTTTAACCTGTAGCCATGGAGGCATATAAAGAATTCTGAAATCTATAGAGTGGACAAAAGGTTTGTTGACCCAACAAAACCTGCAGCATCTGCTGTGCACAAACCACATACAGCTTAAACGCCAACAGAGGAGGTGACCTCTGAACACACTGAGGCTCCAGAGAAAACACAGGCAGGGACAGAGGTGTCACTAGGCTAAACAACACCAGCTGCTGCTCAACAACAGGCTCCAAAATCAAAGCCTTTATTGCAAAGAACATAGGTTTGTTTTAAAGTTACACACCAAGGGCACTAATAAATTAATCTTTTGCAAAGTTGGGGTTTATCTCTTGCTTTTCTTAAGAAGGAAAAACATTGCAGTACCACCTTACAAGGGCTTGTTTAGTAAAGTCGCATGAGGATATTTTTCACTAATGTAATGTTACCACAGCAGTACAGAAACTGCGGTTGTCAATGGCAAAAATTACAAAATAATTTTGGCATACAAGCTCACTATAGTCTTCTAAATTACTTTTACCGCAGTTATTGTCCTGCTTAGCTTACTTCCACAGACAACATGCATTATATGTGTAACAATCTATCTCCGTATCTAAAATTCAACATCAATTTACCAATCTACTTTTACCACTGGTAACCACCTGTCCTCTCAGGTTTCGCACCAGTTCTACTGTCATCAATTATGCTGCTTGATATGTGCTGGCATCATCTAAAGTCTGCTGGCTGCTCTTCTACATTAACAATGTCCCATAGCAGACGGCCACCTGAGCCTCTCGTGACAGGGTCAGTGGGGTCACGCACAGCAGCAGCATTTGCAGTCGTCTTCTGAAACACGTAATTGGCTCTGCAAAATGCAAAATGACTGAATGTTTTGGCTCATTGTCTGTTTCTTTTGTTGCTGAAATATATTTTTGAAGTCTTTTTTTGTGTAATGTTACTTCCCCTTTTACTATACCACTGTAAGTACTGCAGCCAAACCTGCTTTATTTTTACAAATATATTTTAAATAAGATTGCATAAATATTGTCTGGATGAGCCAAACGCTGGCTAGCCTGTTGCACTTTCTGTGCCACCACTTGGCACAAAGCTATTCCAAGACGAGTCAAGCTGCTTTCATTGTCACTGCAAGCTCCTTTTTCCAGCTGTTTACTATTCAAGGTTTCTAGGGTTACACATTCAAGTCAGAAAAATACTTTGGCTAGACAAGAGTAGTATATAGTTTTCCTTTAAACTATTAAAAGAAGGCTGGAGGAAGCACTTGTTTTGCTCATCAAGGCCCCAAATGAATGCTCCTTTTGGTATGGATGTTTCTCGGTGATGTGGAAACCTTTGAATAAGGATGCGAGCTTTTTTTGATGCTAAATTTCCCTCTGGCCTAATAGAATCCTAAATACAGTTAAGCACACTAGAGAGCAGAAAATGAGTCGTGAGAACAAGAGATTGCTGTTTGGTACTTCCATTTGCACAGTGGCATATGACTCTATATCAGCTGGGAAATGTGAGTTGTCTTGAGTGCAGTCTTTCATTGGTAAACCCCCTCCCTTCCTCCTCCATGCAGCTACCTGTGTTATTATCTCTAGAGACTGGAGTGTTCAGATTACAGGGTTTTGTGTTGGAGCTTGTAACTAGTCAGCCCGATGCATTCTTTCCTTTCACCAGAATAGTTAGGTTAAATGGCAGGAATGTGTTGCCAGAGTCCAAGCAACATATAAGTTCAGTTTTTTTGTATCCTCTGTCACATCATAGGTCTGATTTCTTTGTTTTACAGATGTTTCTGTATCATGAGATATATATGGTGTATTATTGTGCTGTAGTGATTTACGTAGAGTTCATGAGTATAGGAGTGTATAACCAGGTGTTTCACTCTGTCAGTAGGTTCTACCTTGTTTTGACAGACCATAACTCAGATTATCGCTGTGGGGCAAGAATTTTCATCGTTTCCTCAGATGATACAAGCAACTTGACATTTTTGTCCCTAAGGATCTAAAGGAGAAGAGCAGGTGGGGGTTAGGACCGTTTTCCCTTGCTCCTGTTACAGCAGGCCCAAGAATTTGTCAAGTATAAGTCGGACTTTCAAGTATTCTTTAATAACAAAGGGACCTTAAATCTACCTGTCACATATTTCAGGGATGACAAAATCTCAACCAACAGCATGTTGAATGGAAATATGAATGCAGTTTCCCCCAAAGTTTCAGATATCATCATTGTTGTTGTGAAATGGAAGGATTCTTTCATAAATCAGGCTGTAATGACATTTATGCTGCAATAGTCATGTGGATATTAGAGCTGAGTTCTAGATGGTATTTTGTGAGCTGTTAATTACCATGAATCCAGACTTTGTCCATTGGAAAAGAGCAAAATCTAAAAAAGTAACATCATGAGAACAAAATAAATATTGGCCTAATAATTTGACATGCCTACATCTAACAGCTGATTGGATAGAATGCAGAATGTTGAGTCTAAAGATTTAAATGGATGGCCGTAAAAGTAGATCCATTATGTGTGGTACGAAATAATTTTTTTTAGACATTCAGCATTACTAGTCCTGGATACGGAGAACAATATGAAAGTGCTAGGCTCAAACAGTCTTGGATTTTATGAATTGGATGTTTGCCAATGAGCGTTTATCTTTTCGAAGCAGCTTGATGTTTTTCATGCAGTCACTGTTTACAACTTCCCAAAGTGGTGGAAGCTGTGGTGAATGTCTGTGCCTTCCTTCAAGCTGCCGTGTTGCTAATCTTGAGTCACAATGAAACAGTTCTTTATTCGCATCGCATATGTGTGTGGCTGGAATCTCCCGTGGTTATTTATTTCAATTAGGGCTCGTAAATGATGAATCTTCTTAGTCCTGCTGTCCTGTGCTCTTGCGCAGCCTGCTGAAAATGAGCGGTGACCCACTAATTTGGCTCCTCTGTCACACTGCCAAATTTGTTGACTCCTTTTTAAAATTTATTTATTTGTGTGTGAAGGATGGCAGGGGGCTGCGACATGGACATTTACTTTGTAGAGTATGTTAGCAGGTATTTCTAGAAGAACCCACTGGGTGTGCGGTGGGATTTAGTGCTGTAAAAAAAATCTTTTCCAACCCTGGCATTTCTTCCTCATGTATTAATAAAGGGCTGATGATGGATTCTGTGCACCAGTAACATTGCCGCTCTGGAGAACATTGTGTTGGGGAATTGAGGCCATCTTAGCCTTGTATTCAGGTATTCTGGTATTTCAAATGCAATGAAACTCTTCCTGCATTCTAAAATTTTAAACATACATGCTTAATCATTTAAACATTTTATTTTTTATTTTTAAGACCTTCTGCAGGTCTCCAGGAGTTTTCTCAGACTTTGATGCTGTCTTTTTTTTTTTTAAAGAAAGTAAAAGAACAGAAAATGAAAAGTCACAGTAATGGCTAATTTTGTTGCACTTCTACAATAATTCAAATTAAGCTGCTATTGTTATGTTTCTGATCTTTTGGAATATTGGATGACCACCTGCTTCACATACTTAACGGATGAACAAATGAGGATGTGCCGTAAAATCCAAGGTCACCGCAGTGAGTTGCTTTAACTGTATTGACTGATGTGGTTTCTGAACTGAGGAAACCACATCTTCCGCTACTTAAGCTCCTCATCACTGCTTGAAACCTTAATTAAACCTTAATTTCACATCAGATTAACATACACAGTAACATACTAGAACTCCCCTATAAATAGCAGAAACTTCATCCATAAATACTGACTGTTACATCAGAGCTATAACACACATTTTGTTTCTCTCGGGGGATGACATCTGCAGAGCCATTAAATTTTAACCTTACACGTATGAAAAATGAAGGCTACTGTGAGGGGAAAGGGTACAAACAAGCATAGAAGTCGCCCATGGTGTAATGTTGATGCTTACATTTTGTAAGCATGCTTGTGTCCCCCAGTGAATCTTTTTTTCCTGTGATGATTGCAGTGGTATTTCGTAGTTCTGTCCCTCCTCCTTTTCTTTTCTCTGCCAAATGGGATTAACTTAAACAGGCACTAAACTGCAGGCTTATATGAAAAATAAATGGACCTCATCAACATCAAACATTGTGCACTGCAGCACCAGTGAGGGGTGATTAGGGGACAGAGTGAGGATGGGGGGGGAGAAGTGAGCAACAAGGTAGAAAAAACAGGGTCAGCTCCAGTTTATGTAACGCCCCTCTTCGCAGTAATCTTGAGTGCATGCAGCAGCAGAGGGTTGGGCTCACACTCATCTGCGTCAGACAAAAACACTGCTGCCCCCCAAAGGGTCTGTCCTAAAAGGAGGGGAGCTCACATCAGGAGGAACAACAGTTACATGGCTGGTTAATCCTCTGTCCCATCTGGTGATGGTCCCAGGCATAGAACAGGACCGTTTTTAGAGCAGGCTGTTCAGCCTAAAGGCAGATAGATGGAGTCCAAATGTGCATTATGGTGAAAACTTCTGTGCCCTCCTCCTGCTCCCAGTCCTCTAATGCAGGAGATAGTGCCTGAGAACAGACGACAACAACACTACATGGACGGTTCACTTCAGCTCTGAATAACTCGTGTTCATTCAGGCTGTCACAGTGCTCATATTGTCATTATATACCCTCCACTTCACAAAACCTCTATGCATGTTGAAAGGGGCTGAGTGGATCACTTCCTCTGACAGTCTTGGGGTTGCGTTTATCTAGCTGACAAGACCAAAATTGGCTGTTTTTTCCAGAATAGTGAGTGATAAAGAAACGGCACAATAAACCAGGGCAAGTTACATTTGCTCCACTGTTCTTCTTTAATTATTTCAACTCCTTGATGTCTTTTTATTACCAGCATCAGAGTTGTTTTAGGAGAAAGTCTAGGCTAGCTTATTTAACTCTAATAGCATATATGGAATGGAAGCACACTTGGCACCAAATTAAATTATTAATATCTTTTTTTTTCAGAGCTTTGCGGGTCGTACCAGCAGCCAAAGGACCAAACTGTCTGGAAATCCAGTGACAAAATGCCAGAAAAATCATTATGATCTTGCAGGTAGGCCAACATTTTTATACAGTTCTGTCTGAAATAAGCCTGTTATAAATTACACTGTTCCTGTATTTCATGTTCTTTTGAAGTTTACTTAAGCTATATGTACCCCTCCATTCAGCCTCAGAATCATGGGAAATGTTGAGAGCCAGAACGGAGACAATGCCCTCTACGGTAACGGCCGTGGCTATTTGTCACGTAAGCACATGTCTCGGTCTCTTCGCATCTCCAACAAGCAATCCAGACGCTCTCGCCATGCTTCATCAGGGAAAATAGAGCACAGAAATTCTGAGACGAGCACACGCTCAAGTAGCACCCCCAGCATCCCACAGTCCCTGGCTGACAATGGCCTTGAACCCTTCAATGAGACGAATATCCTCCCAGACTTTGGAAGTCCCATTTGGGTGGACCGCGTGGCCATGAATATGCGGCCTGTCTCCTTTCACAATGACCTGGCCAATCCCTCAGTGCACATGAACATGATGCACATAACCCTACCTGGTCCCACGGCAGAAGAGGCGCAGGATGAAGATGTGTACACAAACGAGGTGAAGTACCTCCAGAAAACTCGGGAATGCTCCAAGGAGACCGTCAGCTTCAAGAAGAGGTCCAAATCTGCAGACATGTGGCGAGATGACAGCCTGGAGTTCTCCCTGTCTGATATCAGTCAAGATCACTTGACCAGCACAGAGGAGATCATAGACATGGGCAACGAGAGGGACTTTACTGACTGTGAAGGCCACCTGCAGTCCAGCCCCACAGACTCTGCTGACAGGGCGAACTCCCTGGATGAGCTGTACAGCCAGACAAGTCCTGCCCACAGACAGCCCCATGGCCGCTATGCCAAGTGGCACGACACCAACAGGGCTATCAGGGAGGGTGAGGATGATAAGATGCTCTCCCCGTCAGAGGAGGATGGGAACACCTATGGTGCATACACCCTTCCCTGCAGGCGTTCCCACTGCCTGTCTGAAGGCCTGAGCAGCCACCAAGCTGCTATGTGTGCCAGCATGCAAGGCAGGAGGGCGCAGACTATACAGGTAAGATCTGAAGTAATTTCACCATGTACTGATGTTCTACACAGCTAATTTGGCTCAAATAATCAAATTTGAAGTTTATTGAAAATGGAACAAATCCCTTTGTCCATCCATGAATATGTAAACAGTGTATTCATGTCTGTTAGATACACTCTTTGGTTTGGGAAATGTCAAGGCTCTGAACTGTTTAAGCTGTGTCATGGCTCTTTTGTGCTTTTTGGACAGAGTATGAAAAGCTGTGCAGAATCTTAATGTGGTCTAGTGGCATCACCAGTAAGACAACTCCCTTCATTCATTTTTTTCCCCCTCATTGTGTCTGAGCATTTCCTGTGCTGCATTCACCTCATGGATAATAAGCTGCTGAAACAGATTAAGTGTAAAAAAAAAAAAAAGAAGTCTTGTGTCAGGGGAGCGATGTGTCGTTTCCTGATGAAATTGTTGTTTTTCTTGGGAGAGGAGACTGCAGTGATGGGAGGGGGGGGAGCACAGCTTAAAGTCACTCCCCGGTAGAAATGCCTTGGTCTTTTGTTATGATAATGAGGGGAGGCCTGTGGAAGAGTGTAACAGTAAAACGTGTATGGTGGCCCTGTCACTACGGGGCACCGTCAACCCTGTTGAATGGAGCTCTGGAGCGCATGATTGGGTCATGTGACCAGATGGAGATACCAAGCTCAGTGTAACCCCCTTCATCTCCCAGGAGCCCTTGGCCATGTGGGTAGGAGAGGGCAGACCCTGCGGTGCCACAGGGAGGGCAGGCTGTACTCACACAACAGCAGACACTCTGCTGCGAATAATTACTTTTAAGCAGAACCTCAGAATTAGGCAACTCATGGGCTCTTTAAGGCCTCGCTAGTCACTGTTTTTTGTAATGTGTTTGCTTTACAAGAATGGCTCTATGCTGTATCTACAGAGACTGCTTAGCTGTCAGTCAGGGTAGGAGTTGTTGTTGACTGGTCGTGCTCCTAGTAATGAAGAAAACGTGGTTGCCATGCCGTCTCACCTGTCTTGTGCTTCTGCCACAATTCAGGATGTCACCGCCGGGGAGGGCAGCGAATATGAGGACAGTGGCATCGACGGCGTGACGGTGGAGGCAGAGCACCAGTCTCGACGCTACAAGACCATGTCAGCCTCCTTCTCTGTGTGCTCGGTGCATGGCAGGAACATGTTCGCTGGCAGTGACAGCGGCAGCAGCAGTGGTGGCGGGGCCAGCGAGTGTGTACAGGGTGTGTACGAGAACTTTCGTCAGGAACTACAGATGAGCTCCTGCCAGACGGAGAGCTTGGAGGAGGCGGGGTCCGCCCTGAGTGATGAGCAGAGCACCATGAGCTCCGCCTACCAGTCTGACCTGTTACTCAGTGTCGTCCAGGGGATGGTGCGCAAAGCTGGCAAACTTGCTGTCAAGAACTTCCTTGTACATAAGAAGAACAAGAAAGTGGAGTCAGCCACAAGGCGCAAGTGGAAGAGTTACTGGGTTTCCCTGAAAGGTGTGTTCTGCACTCAGTGTGGTCATAACATGTACACTTTCCTGCACTACACTTTATTCCATAAACTCTGTGTAAATACAGCTCATTCTACATGTTTTTTGATACTGTTTAGTTTTTTGCTGACATGCAATGGTTTTGGCAGAAATACTTAAAATCAAATTGTCTTCAACAAAGCTCAGATTCAAGCATATTACAAGCCTCATTATTAAATTTTATGTCACTTGACTGGGCTTGAAATCAAATCAGTATTCTATTTATCAGGATAAGTTTCTCACTGATAAGTCAGCAATGCTGCACTTCTTAATGTTGGCCACTGGAGAGCAGGATTAAATCGTTGAGCAAATCTTTCTTTTTAAACACTCATGAGTATCATTGTTATTCTCTCCTACATACTGAGGACACCAAATGTCTGTGGTGTTAAATAATAGATTATTTTGTTTTTCCAGGTTGCACTCTGTTCTTTTATGAGACTGACGGCCGTTCAGGGATTGACAACAACAGCATTCCCAAGCATGCCATCTGGGTAGAGAACAGTATTGTCCAGGCTGTACCAGAGCATCCCAAAAAAGACTTTGTGTTCTGCCTCAGCAATTCCCTCGGAGATGCTTTTCTGTTCCAGGTAAGAAAATGTGTAAATATCACCTGGTCTGTGAATAAATGCATATTCTTCTGTGCACAAACATTACCTTGACCTCCATGTGTTTCTTTCCTTCGATGCACTTTTCAATTCAGACTTGTTATGATTAGCAATGAATCAAAACAGAAGAAGAAAGAGCTGTTTATTTTGGATGTGAAAGAGCCAGTGTGCTGTTTAACCCCTGACCTTTCGCTGTCTGTCCCCATGCAGACCTGCAGCCAGACAGAGTTGGAGAACTGGATCACCGCCATCCATTCAGCATGTGCCACTGCCGTCGCCCGCCAGCATCACAGAGAGGACACAGTGCGGCTACTTCGTGCTGAGATCAAGAAGCTGGAGCAGAAAATCGACATGGACGAGAAGATGAAGAAGATGGGAGACATGCAACTGTCCGCTGTCACTGACACCAAGAAGAGGAAGACGATCTTGGATCAAGTAGGTTTCATACTCCTTTCTTAATTAAGCACCTCCAAAGTGGGATTTTCAAGTATTATCCTGACTGCAAAAGTCTGAGGCTGAATGTTAAATTGTCATTCCATTCAGAATGGAAGTATCACTAAAAATATCACACATTGGAGCTGCTTTCTCCATAGCAGTCCCAGTTTTAGTGCAAACAAACCTGTCTTCCTTATTTATAACTTGTATGAGCTGATAAGTCAGGAGGGATTGGTAAAGGTCAGATTATTGTCTTGATTCTGTACAGTAGCAGGAAAATGACATCTACACAAGAGCTACTGTTTTTTGTGACTGTAAACACAACCAATAAGCTTTGAAGAGAAGGAGATTTGCTCCATGATGAACTTCAATTTCACCTTAGTGACAAACTACTATAACGCTCAAGGTGTTTTTTCCACTCATACTGGTTCATGCCTGTACTGTAAATAACAATTATTTTAAGAACATATTCAAGTTGTGTCTTGTTTGCGTAATTACAGGTATCGTATGTAAGCAGGTATTTTAATAGTGTCTCCAGGTTGTTGTAGTACTAGAAACGGAAGGTAAACACGGAAGCAGGGAGCAGAGGCTGCGGATGCTACAAAGTTATTAGCCTCCGGATTTATTTTTGTGTTTTTAACATGGTATGCCGTACTGCTCAACAGCCTGCAATTCTCCTAATTAATTGCAAAACATAAATTGTCTTTAATGGGTCTATTTCCATGGAGGATCAAATAGCCTTTGTTTGGTAAGTTAGGTAGTGCCTGGTTGGAGCTGTTCTGTTTGGCAGTGTCAGGTTTCAAATTGTGCAGAGCTTAATGGATATAGGACTGCTCCTTAGAAAGCTGAAACGCTCCCAGCCTTTATCTGCCAGTGGAATGTGGAGTATTGTTTCTTTCTCGTCTCTGGGTTACTTGGCAGTAATACAGAGCCCTCCGCTATGGCATTGGCCGCTTCTTCCAAACACCAGTGCAGGACCGTGACTGGGAGGGAACAACCCAGTGAATAATCACAATGTCCTGCTCCACTGCCCCAGTAAACATCAAACCATTAGGCACGGAGAGTGCAGTTTGGCAGCACTTTGAGAAAACTGCTAACTGAGCTTCTGGGGGAAGAGAGCGAAGATGCTCCATGGTCTGAAGTTGGCAAACAAGAGTTTTGATAAGCAACTAACTGGATGTGTTGTTGTGTATCTTTCACCCTGCAGATATTCTTGTGGGAGCAGAACCTGGAGCAGTTTCACATGGATCTATTTCGCTTCAGGTGCTACCTGGCCAGCCTGCAAGGAGGAGAGCTGCCCAACCCCAAACGGCTTCTGGCCTTCGCCTCTCGCCCCACCAAGCTGGCAATGGGCCGACTGGGTATATTCTCAGTCTCTTCCTTCCATGCACTGGTAAATATCCTCTCTTGGCTTCTACATGTTTATTAAATTATTAAATCTAGTGAAGCACCACCATGATGTACTTTTATATAACATCTTAAGTTGACATGCATTCACATTTTTCGGGTTTCAGCTCGAGCACTCACAAATGTGATCGGAAATTGGTGAATATTTGAGGCACGCATTAGCTCATGTGTACTTCAGCACCATCAGTTGTAGCTCTTGTAATGATCAAATCTGTAACCTCACAATTGTAGGGTGATCTCTGTAAACAGTGTGCTGCCCTTATCTTTATGTAAGTTTCTTAGATCGTAAGTGGAGCAAAATGCTCTCTCCCTCAAAATATACTCTGGCATAACCGAGAACACCTGGTGACTCTCCTAGCAGGGCAATTGATTCCAAAAACTAAAATGCATTGTGTAAAACCACATTTTTCCACGATGACTGCTATTTTGGAGCCTGGGTCTCACACAGGGCATCTGTTTGGGAGGTTTTGGTTCATTTTTTTCCCACCCACTGCTGCACCGAGGTTATGTTCTCCACATATAAAAGCACTGGTAGTAGAGGAAATCATCGATTTGATTTTTCAGAAATGTGCTCACACATCACTGAGGTACTTTTTCCCTCACCACCACCAACGCACTGCTGCACAGCAAATGGGTGTTTGAGCTGCAAGATAGCAGTTTGGGATGTCTAACAGGAGACATTTGCTAGAAGCTTTTCCACACTTTCAATTCTCTCTTTTGCTCATCTTGACTTTCATGTATACCTGGATCAGCACTATGTCCAAAAAGAGCTGCGAAACACTGACAGGACAAAAGACAGAATGAGCGCCAAGGTTACTTTTAGAGCCTGCTTGCTCCTAGAGGCATAGTGCTGTAATAATGCCTATTTCAGCATATTTTAAAAGGCTTTTTACTCTTGTTTTTTCACAGATGAATAGCCTAGAAATGCCATGTTGGTAAAATTCTGCATGAGTCCACTGCTGCAGCACAATCTGTACTATATGTTCACCATTTGTCTCAGTAAGGCACATGTGACCTCTTTCCTTATTTTATTTAATCAAATAAGTCAGTTTAAATCAACAGTTTAAAGCAACGGCCTCATGAAAAAAGCTAAATATCTTCTACCACATTTTTTATTTTAACATTTGTGCTTATGTTCTCTACATTTTGCACAATTTAAACACCTCTCCCTTAAAGAGGGTGCTTTTTGTTATTGGCTTTTCTTTCTTGTGCTCCTCTTAAGTTGGACTCTAATGTTGATAATAAGCTGCATTTATAAAATCATCAATGGTTGCCATGGATTTTCGCAAAATGTAATGTGATGTGAGGTCCAGCAGATTGTTGCTATGTCTCATTTGATGACTGAGCTGTTATGTTTTTGCAGGTGGCAGCTCGTACAGAGACTGGAGTGAGACGGCGAACACAGGCTATGTCTCGTTCCTGCAGCAAGCGCAAAAGCAGGTTCTCTTCCCTCTGGGGTCTGGACACTACCTCAAAGAAAAAGACAAAAGCCCACCCCACTGTCAGCCAGGTCTGTGAGGTTTTCCATTGTCATACAAACTGTTATTTTTTAGTTCTCAAGCATCAGTTTTCCCTTTTCTCAAGCCTCCATCCTTCACAATTCTGCTCAAGACATGACTGCTTGACCTTCTTTGTGCCTATCCAGGTGTTTGCTGATGGTGAAGAGCCAGCGAAAAAGCCCATGGATGGCATATATGTTGATCCTGCAAAGGAAAACACTGTAAGGAGGAATTATTAATTGACTGTTTGCATAAATTTGTCAATGCAGAGTAGGCCATACACAAGTGAGAACTTAATCAACTAAATCTTTAGCACAGACGCACACCAGTGGGCCTCTATGCATCCTGAATTAGTAGCAGAGCAGAAGCACAGAGGTTACAACTATGTCAGTTACTTAGGCGCATTTGAGGTTAAAATTTCTCTCATATATTAATTGCAAAATATATTGCAGCTGCTCTATTGATATACTGACATTAGCAGTTTGCCTAATTTGATCAAATCAAAGTTTGGAGTAAAATGTGTTTACATAATTTTACTGTCTCTGTTCAAAGAAAAGCGAGGAGGGAACTGTAAAAAGCCTTCCACGACCCAGTACGGAGAATGACATCTGGGTTCCTGACCACCTCACTCCCTCATGGGTGTGTCTGCCAAATGACCAGCCTGTGCTCACCATCATTCAGCCAGGGGAGTCTGCACTGTGCGTTCTTGAAACAATTTGCAAGGTAATGTTGCCTTAAATGACCTTAATTGACCTGACACTTTTTTTGCATAAGAAAGACATAAAAACTTATACACTTAAAGACAACTCCAGGTTTTAAATTAAAATCCACTGTCTCTCTTGTCATAGCATCAATTTAAAAAGAGAAATGCAAGTTTTTGCAGAGTCTGTCTGACTAATATTTCTTTGCTATGATATTTTTTTGCTGGGGTTGCAATTCAGCCCGGGAGCTTGGTTTGGAGATGCCTTTTATCTGATCGCACGAAGGGGAGGGGGGGGGGCTCTTATAGTCAGGGTCGTCTATTCGGGCCAATACAGTAGATCATAGACCTAGTCTGTGCTCGCTACCTGCGGCTGCGACGGCAGGCTGCTGCGGTCAAAGCAGCTGCATTTGGGTAAAAGAAAAAAAAAGAAAAAACGTTCCGGCCACCGGCCTGGAACGGACCGGCCATTCGGGAAATCTCCCGAACCTCCCTATGGCCAGCCTGCCCCTGGCTATGATGTTGGATGAATATCCTTTGTCTTTTTGCCCTTATTCCACAGGCTCATCAGCTGGATCCCACCAAACACTACTTGCGACTCAAATTCCTTATCGAAAACCAAGTGCAATTCTACATTCCCAAACCAGAGGAGGATGTATGTGACTTGGTATGTAACTGCCTGCTTGAACTTCATGTTATCTCTCCTTCTCTGCCAGACTTTAAGATTATAAAGGTCAAGAAACAGATTCAAAGAAATGCCAGTAATTGCATTTAGAATGTATTAGGTATTGCAAAAGAGAACCAGCTGCCTGGGAGAACCATGCACCAAGAGATATTCTTGGAAAGGTTTAATATGCAATATCTGTAGCTGCTTTTGTATTTACAGCATGTAATTATGACACAGCACAGATCCTTCTTCATGAAGACTCTGCTGGAGCTGCTTTGTTGGAAAAAATGGAAAATTAACGCTGTCAATAACCCACCCACCAGACTATGAATAAAGTAGACTATTGTGTCATGATTTATATAATAACTTCTTTTTGTTCTCCACAGCTTTACAAAGAAATTGAGCTCTGCTCAAAAATAACAAAAGTAATCCAGTTCGACAGAGATGAATCCTGCATGATTGGTTATGGTAAGACCAGTTTTTGTTTTCAGTTAAGATGCTGTAATGAAGTCTGTGTCAAACGTCTCATATGTGGTGCTGATGTTTTGAAGGTTATAATTGCTTTTCTTTGACCTACACATGACCTGTATGTTTTTTTAAAGACCTTCCTATTTGTAGTGCACAAATCCCTCTGATGTATTAAACGAGTCCTCCTTCTTTCTGTCTCTACTCCTTTTCTCACCCCTCAACCTTTCTTTTTCTTCCTCAGGTTTCTCCATTTCAGTGGTGGAGGAGGATGGAGTACAGCAACTCTACATCACTGATGTGAAGGCAGGAGGATTGGCCTTCGCAAAAGGTTCATTACATTTCATTTGTTACAAGAACTCCCTTCTAAGATACTCATGAGTTATAGTTGTAGATAAAATAAAAAGAATACTGGTGAGATTTGTTGTTTTTCAGTGCTTTCACACAGTGTTTAACACTGAGCATTTTTCTCCCATCAAGGTCAACACTTTTTTTTTCCTTTTTAAAAAATGCATTAGTGCATCTTTATTCAACAGGTAGGGAAGGTTTTCGAGGACAAAGCAGTTCTCAAGGGCGTTGATTACTATAATTATAACCACCCTGCCTCTCACTGGCCTTTATGGAAGATGATGCTGAATATGACACTTGAGCACATCTGCTTGACATTGGTGCCCCTGCTAGGAAGTTAGAGTGATGTCAAAATATCATGCTGGAGTCGGTCATAGTGCAGGTAGAGTGCAAGCAGTGATGCAGTGCTGCAGACCATAAGATACCCGCACTGTGTAACCAGCTGACACTTCACAACAGCATAGAGAAGTGGGTCATGCTTGTAGGTCTGAAAGGCAAATAGATCTACAATTAATTGTCTTTAGAGTCGTATTTTGACTTTTAATCTTGTTGTATTTTGTCACAATAATGTCATCTTAAAATCAGAATGTAATGGTCAGTTAGTCAACACTGAAAATGAGATGGTTGCCATCTTATTATGGAGAAGAAGAAAATGTTTATTCCAGGGCATGGAGGCGTGACATGTAGTCCGAACCAAAACTGATGATGTGTTCACTTTGCAGGTCTAAATGCGGGGGATGAAATACTTCAGCTGAACGGAAAAGACTCTCACAGTCTCAATTTCTCCGACATGAAGGCGGCATTCTCCCAAGCCTCGCTGGCTTTGACTGTCAACACTCTGCCTTCTGTGGACCGCCGGCAGCTCTGCTACCTGCCACCTCGCCGCTCAGACGCAGAGGAAGATCTCTACACCGACATCTTCTCCCAGAGTCAAGGTGATAATTGCGGCAAATGCAGCCTGTCATGCAAATCCAGTACATCTTGTGTTTGCCTTACTCATTCAGGACATATACAGGTCTAATCAGCAGATTACTGAAATGTTTAGCTACAACTCTCCAATTCCCAGAAATCATCCATAGCATAATAAAGCCATCAACTGCTCACAGTAATATCATATTTCCAAACCTTCTGGTGGGTAATCCTCTCTATATCAACGGATGCTAAATGGATCAAAAAGGGAAAAGTAGGCAAATCTCAGACTTTGATCAAGCAAGCAGAAAAGGTTTGTTTCATTTTTTAAAGTGAATCTAAAGAGTCTTTTATTGAAATGGAAAGGAAGCTCAAACTTGGTTTAGGAGAGTCTTGCATAAAATGACATGGCAAGTAAATATATTAGTCTCATTTAAAGAAAAAACATACACTCATACATGGCTGTTTTGTTTGTTGCAGAGGAAATCCTGGATGATGGCGTGGGACTGTTGCTAGAGAGCTCAGGAGACAGCCTGGATGACGACTCTGAGATCTTCAGTGAGTTTGATGACTCCAGAAAGGTAAGAGCACAATTTTAATATATACATTTTGGTGGCATATGAGTATCACCACATAAAACATCTGACAGCATATCTTTCATGTCTTATTCTGTCTGCTATGCTTGTTTCCTGTCCTTGTCCTTCACAACATCCTCCTCAGCTCTGTGTCATTATGAAAAAAGCACTCATGAACGTTTTGGTTTACCAGCTGTTACTGGCTCATTTAATCTTGTTTATGAAAGCTGCGCAGTGTCCATATTTACATTTGGGTGTTAACCCCCATGCTTCTCAATAAAATTCGGTGTGAGGTTTCTCTTTTCCCTTAATGAAATGTTTGATACACGACATGCATCTTATGCACTAGAGACTTGAGATAAGGCGAGGCATTCCTTCTGAATATAACAGCCAAGTGATGGACGTGTCTTTGATTAATCTTGCATTCTAATTGCTTGATTATGTGCCGCTATTAAGTCAGGTGATGAATGGAGCTGTATTCATTTTAACTCTAAATGAACACAGTGCTTTCTTTTGCAATTTGTATCTCTGAGTATGATTATCAAGACAAGCATAGAAGTAAAAAAAAAAACATCTCAAAAACCTACACATTGGTATTGAAGTGCTTTGGCTAATAAGACAGCTAATTTTTCTAATGCTGCGTGAGTAAGCAGTGACATTCAAGCAGGAGTCTTTAATCTTCCTCCTGCAACTGACTTCAAAAGGACAATGGGGCTCCTGCTGATGAAACGCTGAAGTATGATGTGTTCCTGTAGATTAGTGTATCTCTTATGACAACACTTCATTTCTCATTGTACCAACCTAAATTAAAATCTCATTGGAAAGATTCCAAACATCCATGTGAGATCCTCAGTCATCCCTCTTGCCCTTCAAAGTCCGTACCTATCACATTACTGCTTGTTTATCTGTTCTCTCTTTAATGCCATCATTTAACTTCTCTTATTTAAAAGGCAGCCATTAATCATATATTGTACCAATTCTAGTTAATTGCCCATGTAACGGTTAATGACAATATGGAAATGAGCAAAATAAAGGGAGAAATCTTTGGGGCATTCAATCACTTTGGGGGTTTAGGTAGTTCTT
>OMNN01031149.1:0-19118 GCA_900302755.1 Chromis chromis | reverse complement strand
AGGTAGTTCTTTTTCCTGTTAAATTGTGTCTTTTTTTCTTTCTTTTTTTTTTTTTAAGCTTTTTCTTAATGTTAACTGACCCTCTTTTCTTTTTGATTCTAGATTTTTGAAAATACACTGTGAAATTGTGTTATTTTTGACTTCCTTGTCTTTAAGTATTTGATGAATCAGTATAGTAGGCAGCACTTTGACTTCATCTGTCACCTTTGAGTTTTTTCAGAAGGAAGATTAAGGCTGCCACTAGCAACTATTTTACCAATCGATTATTCTAAACAGCTCATTTTCCTCCAAAAAAGCAAAAACACCATTCCATTTAGGTTAATTTTATTTTGACAAACTGCATCTCATCGTATAAAGCAGCACAGTGCAATATGTAAACAAAGACTTGCATATTACAGTCTGAACTGTTGGGTTAAACTGGAAACTCTAACATAATAACATAAAAAAGCAAAAACAATTGTTTTAAAATTTGTTTAGATGTTTTAATAGACTCACCAAAACTATAGTTTGCTAACCTGAAATCTGTATAGTGGTTAAAAATGAGTTTAAATTACTTATTATAATAATGCATTGGTTTTATTTAGCGCTTTTCTGTCTTTTCTAGACACTCAAAGACGCTTTACATTGCATTATTCATTCACTCCATATTCGATGGTGGTAAGCTACGTATGTAGCCACAGCTGCCCTGGGGTAGACTGACGAAGGCCAGGCTGCCAATCTGCGCCATTGGCCCTTCCGACCACCACCAACCACTCACTCTCACACTGCATTCACCCAGGTTTCCTGGTGTTCCCTCACGGTCTCCCATCCAGGTACTGATCAGGCCCTACTCCGTTTAGCTTCCGAGATATGATGGGATCAGGCATCCACAAGGCGGTTTGGCCTTGTTGTGTACTTTACCTTTAAGTCTTCCTATCTGAAATGTGGTCATGATGTAAACATTTGCACCACTTTCACAAAACTTACACAATTCAAATCTTTGCTAATTGATCTGCTTGAGAAGTGTCCCCTCATGCATCCCATGACTTCTTATTGCAACAGATTTTCTGCAGTCAGTGAAAACTTGCAACGTCATCAGAGATAATACTGTGGCTATGGAGTGAACTCTTTCATCTATTTATACTTTCCGATAACGCAGTCTCGTGTAGAATTTTAATTTTATTTTTTGATCTGGAACAGAGACTAATCTTTTTGTCATTTAACTCAAGGCAAAACTCCACCAGAACACTGCTTGTTGTAAAAAAAAACAAAAAAACACCTATTTTCAATATAGCTTCCTTTTGTTCTTTCTGGGCACCTTTACTTGTTCTGGGATGTATTTTGCTCATCACATTGTGTAGCTGTCAGGCTTTGGTACCACATATTCAGTATAAGGACTTTGGTTCTGACCGACTACACTCTGAACAATAAACACGCAGCATGCTAGACATTTTGTGCTTGGCTGAATAACAGGGACTATACCGTTTTGTTATCACTACTTTAGTGAGATTGTCACTGTGACACCCTCAGTGATGAAATGTGTTACCTTTTGTTGAGGTATTCTTGAAAGAAAATCTGTAAATGTAGAAGATTATTAACTGAGTGAAAGAGGACGCATCAGAGAAGTGAGTCATGAGATTCACTTGTTAAATAAGTTCTGGAGTCTTCTCAGAGATGGAAAACATTTAAATGTGTGATAAAATCAGTAGGTGTGTGTTCCTTGTTTCTCACTAAGCCATTTCTGGATTTGGGACCTAATCGCAGGAAAAAACCTTGTTTGATTGGTTACCTAATAAATATTTTTAGGCATACATGAACATTTCCGACTCCATTTTCTTCCTGCAAAACCTTCCAGAGCAGTTTTTCCCCGTCCTCACCCTCCACTGTAGCCTGCGCCTTTGCAGCACCCTTCTCCCCTTTTCCTGAAATCCTGCATTTATATTCTACTGCGGTGTGGCTTACCGAGCCAATCCTGCTCCACCGCAACCTTGAGGAGGAGAGTCCTTTCCTCCTGCTCCTTTGCTCTCTCTCCGGTCTGGAGGATTATCAAGACTCATTTACAATGCTGCAGGAGTTGTCCAGATCTTCACACTCACACTGTGTGCCTTTAGTTTGCCCAGCCTGTGGAGAAGAGAGACAGAGGGAGGGAGAGAAAACAGCAGAGTATCAGTGACAGAGCTACAGCGGACTGTGAAGGCGCATAAGAAGGGGAGTTGGAAGGCTCTAAGTACTGGTGGGCGGAGAGGAGGAGGCTGAGTAGCTTCACTCATCCTTCATCACAAGCACCACAGCACCTTCTCCTCCTTTTTAAGAACCGGGAGGACAAAAGGGCTGAGAAATGTTTTGGAGGGGTGCAGTGTAAACTTGAATCTTCCCAAAGCCTGGAGTCTCTTTTGCTTTGACTCTTTAACTCGCGCCGACTGTCCACCTGCACCTGGATATGTCCGTCCTGAAGTGGAGCAAGCACAGCAAGCGCTCCTCAGAGTCCGTCTATGACATGCTTCATCTGGTGAGATTCTTTCCGTGTATCTCTTTTCTTTACCTGGATAGCTCTCACTGTTGCTGTTGTGTTATCCCAGTAAGAGGGGAAAAAAATAACACCTTTTCCTTCTCAGCGTTTGTTTCACACCTCTTCTTGGCTGCTACAGACAGACAACAGGAAGCTGTGAGTCACCGTTGTGTCGCAGAGTTTCCCCATTATCACTGTGGTGCTCCACAACATGCCAGCATGGAACACTGTGTGTAGGAGTCCGCACAGGTCCGACCCCAGACAACTTGGGCTTTACATGGCAAACTAGCCTGACCGTTGTAGCAGTGACTGACTGTTGCAGAGTTTTCTCTCTTGGCACCTCGAAGCTGTGATCTCAGGCTTATGTCAGTTTCAGAGGGCAGACATGCAATCTTCCCTCTGCTCCGTCAGTGCTTTTATGCTTTGAAACCGATTTTAATCTATATTTCATCTGCTGGGGGAGATGATAGTCTCTGGCATCTCGCAGTTTTACCCATGACAGCATCTCTGATTTACATATTGTTCATTTAGTGTGATATTGAAGGCTTTGATCCCCCCCCTCTCTCTCTCTCTCTGTTCTTTCTCCTCTCTCTGCCATGACATGACTGTCCATGCACCCAGAGCTGTCATGGTGTTAATTAGCCTAGAATGTGAAGAGGATGACTGACTGTGACTTTCAGTAAAACTTGAGCTCAGTTGACAAAATGGGCTGGAGAGAATGAGATTTATTTACATTTTGCATTTATGTTTTCTCCTCTTTTGGTTCTTTGCTCTGTGATGCGTGTTTTTTTCCTAACTTGCATTTTGGGTTGAATGTACACACTTTCATCTCTATCTCTATCAGTAAAATACTGGAGGAAAGGATACAGACACACTGTACTGAGGAAAACTTGAGCCTTGTGATGTGTTGCGTTGCGGCATGTTTTCATGGATGCTAACGAACCAGATTTCAATCAGTCTCTCATGCTGGTTATTTTTTTAATGTGTAAAAACATACAGGACTTTCTACATCATTATCCGTAAAGTTTATTAATAAGGGGATGTTTTGAGTAATGAATCTTTGTCAGGCAACTTGACTTTTTAAAGCCACTCTTCAAATGGTTTTACTTATGTGCTGCATTTATTGGGAACATTTTTAATCTGCAAAAAGAATGTCGAAGTTGATAAATTGCCTCTTGCAGCAGCTCTTTCACTACAAATTTAGTTTAAAATTATACCTGTGTATTGGTTTTAAAATGCATTTGCGACAATACATTTGGGAGCTGTCTGATTATTTTGGGAACACTGTCAAGAGGGACAAATGGCTGTCGTGCCTTACATATGAATGTCTGATTAGATAACAATGCTAATAACCCCTGTCATTTGAAAAGCTGCATGAGAAGAGCCGTGGCTGTCACTGTATAACACTGTATTCTTGTTGTTTTTTTTGTATGTATTGTGCTCTTTTTAAATTTATTTTTTCACCACATTTTAGTGAATAATAGAACATCTACTCATTGCGGAATGTGGGAAAAAAATGATTTGCATTTCTCAGTGAAATTAACTTGCAATTTTGTTTATGCATTTTTTATGGACAGCAATATTTAATAATAAAAACACAAAGTTGTCTTGATGCCCCCCAGACGTGAGACTGACAGTAGGTCAGATCTTAATTAAGGTTTTTTTTTTTTAAATCTTACAATAATAACCTTCCATCCTCTGCAACTGTGTGGAGGCTATATTATTATTATTTCCCAGAGGAGCTGGGTAGGTGTGGCAGGATAAATTGCTTCTGTCTGGCCCATAAAACTTCATATATTACAAACCAGAGACCTCTCAGCTCCCTGTTATGCTCTCAGTGATGTCTACACCTGCTAGTGGTCCCTCTTACCTGTTTGCTATGTGCTAATTTCTAAGTTAACCTTTATGTATCATCTACTAAAGTCTTTGCTCATGAAAAATGAAATAATGCTTTGATGGATGTGAATAGAGCTCTTTGTGCTTGCATTGATGTAAAAAACCTAAACGGTGTTTTGTGTTTTGGCTGGTGAGACTGTAGCTTGTTGCGAACAAAGTAACTGTATTAGTTCAGCCATGGAGGCTGTGCCGAGTGGGGTCTATTTTTGTCCAAAATGATAGTCTAATGCACATCAGGGCTGGTCACCACGGCAACCCATACTGTATGTGGACTGGCACTGTAGTGTGTATATTTTGATTCTGCGAACGAGATGAATCATTACACTACCGATCCGTCAGTAGGAGGAAAACACCAGGGAAAAAGAGGGATGTGACTGAAAGAGAGGGAGGCGGAAAGTCATTGTTATGACAGACTGAAAATAGACCAAATTAGTGCAAATGATTTTTTTAGAGCTGCCTCTCTGCCTCTTTCCAGGCTCACTCTCTGCACAGTCATGAATCTGTGCACATCAGTAGGCAGAAAGTGGCACCTTCATGTTAATATCTGAGGTGCTGCTTTTGTTCTTATGGATTGATATTTTTCAATTTCCTTTTTATGACTTAAAGTTCAATTTAGTCATATTCAAACTAAAGCTTTATCTGCCTCTCGTCAATTTCTTTTTTTACAGAGCACAGAGCAGGTCGCTGCTTTCTGCCGCAGTCTCCATGATATGAATCCCGTGGAGTGTGTGTCCTCTTCGCCTAGCCCGGACTCACCCTTTCCACCTCCTGCAACACTCCGACAGCTCTCTGATGCCGACAAGCTCCGCAAGGTCATCTGTGAACTTGTGGAGACCGAACGCACCTATGTCAAAGTGAGTATCAGTCATCTTACTTGTAAGAAACAGATGGTATTGTGCGAGTGCGCATGTTCCCCCTGTCCATCGATCTGCGTTTCTGTCTGCCTTCGGTTGTGTTAGCTCTACGCATTACCTATTCCATATGACCAATCCATATTTATCTCTGTGTCCCAGGAGATATGAGCGGGACACAGCTGTGCCCTTGCCTGGATATTGCCTAATCTTTTTCTGCCCGGCACAAATTGGGCTCAGTGCAATAACTAGGTTAGAGATGGTATATAATGGGATAATGTCAAGGCTATCTATAATGTTATACCTCATTTCAGGGGGCATGGATACACTTATTTCAGAAATCACACTGTGCAAGATTGATGGTGTACTATTTAACCTTTAAAGGAATTGTTTGATTTTTGGTGGAAAATTTGTTCTAATTAAGACATTCAAAGAGATGTGGGTGTATTTTATGTTTGAGTGCGCATTAGTGGGACTAATTTTGCTAATGCAATAAGACGTGGGCAAAATACTGGAATGGACATTGGGTTTAAATTGACTGTTAAATCATTAATGCTGCAGTGGTTGGTCATATGAATTTTTCCTGCTTATGTAAAACCGTGTCAACCTGAATCAAACAAAATTCACTCTTGTCTTGCAGGATCTCAATTGCCTCATCGGGAGATATTTAGCCCCACTGCAGAAAGAGACCTTCCTCACTCAGGATGAGGTATGTCATGTTTTCTCCATAAACCTTTTTAGGGGTAGTTTGGCGTTTAAAGACCTGCGTTGTTGAAATGTTCTAAGAAAAGTGGGTTACATAATCATGTAAAGTGTAGCTGCGTGCAAGGACAAGAGGGTGGGTGATGTGAGAGAGGGAGAAAGAGAAGGTTTGCAATGTAAAAATGATTTGCAATAATGAAAACCATTTGGTTGTTTTATATTTTGAGAGTTTCCACACTCTAGCTGAAGCCAGGGACTAAGGATATGAAATATGTTGTTTGCTATAAAATAAGAAGATTTTTTTACTTTACTTAAATGCCTTTTCCTCCAGCTGGATGTACTATTTGGCAATTTGCCGGAAATGGTGGAATTCCAAGTTGAGTTTCTTAAGACCCTGGAAGATGGGACGAGACTAGTTCCTGATCTGGAGAAGCTGGAGAGTGTGGATCAGTTTAAGGTACACCATGTATCACAATTAGACACACACAGCAACAAGCATTTAAAACACCAATGAACTCTTTAACTAACAGTTGGGTATCTTTTTCACAGAAAATCCTGTTCTCCCTGGGAGGCTCTTTCCTGTACTATGCAGACCGTTTTAAAATCTACAGCGCTTTCTGCGCCAGCCACACCAAAGTCCCTAAGGTTCTCGTAAAGGGTGAGTATATGTGCTCCTGGGCTGACATTCCTCCTTGGCTCAAAGGAGAGGATGTATTTATCCATCAACCATCTGCCATATCCTGCAAGGCTCCATAAATCTGCTCTGCAGAGTTGTCAGCCTCACGGTTGTCCATCTGACCCCTGCATACTTTCAAGCTGGAGGCTCCCAGGGCTAAAAAGTCCTGCAACATTGTATGATATATAATGAGCAGTTCTGAAGAGTCTTTCTCTAGCTAGTACACCCACTCCTTTAAGACTTGAGTGGATGGCATTATTTGCTGCATTTACATTCAGTGAGTCAACTGATTATCTGCCATACAGTCTGGCAAAGTGCTATTAGGATAAAGCTGGGTTTTTTTTTTAAAGCTGTGAACAGATTTTTTTCTGCCTACTTGTGATTCCCTGCTCGCAGATAAAATGACTCCTCAACACAAACACAGAGCGTTCCAGCCCTTTTAACCTGGCTTTAGGTAATATCTAATGGAAGACAATGTGAAAGTTGAACACTAACTAGATCACAAAATATTTGTACCACAGCAACCTGGTTAATACCCATATCCATAACATCCAATAGACCATAACTGAAATGACTTGAGTAGAATCAACTGTACATGTAAAAAGCATCAATTACGGAAAGGACAATCAAAAAATAGCTACGCTGTGTGGATGAGTTGCATTAAGTGTTACTTATTGGTCATTCCAGCCAAAACTGACCCCGATTTCAAGGCCTTCCTGGATGAGCGGAATCCGAAGCAGCAGCACTCTTCCACCCTGGAATCATACTTAATCAAACCCATACAGAGGGTGCTCAAATATCCCCTCCTGCTGAAGGAGCTCTACTCACTCACAGACCCAGACAGTGAGGAACACTACCACCTGGATGGTAAGACCCAGTCACATGGCTGTCTAAGAAGAAGAAATTATCCTGACAGATGAATCCCTATACAGCCGCAATTCAGCTCTAAACAATTTTGTTGTTTTCTGCTTGACTGCAGTTGCCATGAAGGCCATGAACAAGGTTGCCAGCCACATCAATGAGATGCAGAAGATCCATGAGGAGTTTGGAGCAGTGTTTGATCAGCTCATCACTGAGCAGAGCAGCGAAAAGAAAGAGGTAGGTTGGAAAAACGTAGCTTGGCTGTGTTCTGTCATCTAAAGAGTACATGTGGATGACTGTTGACATTTTGTTGTAATGACCAGGTTGCTGATCTGTCAATGGGTGACCTGCTACTTCACAACACTGTGACATGGATCAACCCACCTGCCTCCTTAGGAAAATGGAAGAAAGAACCCCAGATAGCTACATTTGGTATGTCTGATGAGTTTTCTCCAGCATTTTATTATTATAAATATGAGGAGTGAGTAATAAAAATATTGAATTCTTATGTTGAATCTATTCAAACACCAAAAAATGTTAGTCAATACTTTTGTTGATTGAATGAAAAAGGCAGAAATTAATTGTAATGGCACAGGGAAGCACCCAATTGGTATTCAGTGCGCACATACTTGAGACAACTTTGTTTTCTATCATCAAAAAAAAGAGCAATGTGAGTGTACTTTGGATGTAATGAGTAATTAGCTTTACAAGACAAAAGTTAAGTATTAATAATAATAATAATACTTTGTACCCCATCAGTGACAGATCAATAGAGCTGGGCAGTCAACTCAGAACGCAAACAATCAACAAAAGCTGAGAAACACAAAATGCAGCACTTTACAAAACTCAGAAGAAAACAACCTATGCCCATACAGCATTATGAAAAACAATGGTTTTCAAAATACACTCATGTTAAAGCAGAGAAAGCTTTTCCTGTCTTCACTCCAGAACACACTTATACCAACTTTTGTTTCTATAAAAAACCCTTACACCAGCATGGCTATTACACTTTCATTTTACTACATTCATACAGGAGGAATATTGACAGATGTTTACAAGACACTGCACATATCTTAAATAACGTGAAAATATAAAAAAGACTGCTTACCCTCACACCTTTAGATAATGATCTAGTCTCATTTGCAGCTTAGTGGGCGAAAAGGAAGCGTCAGCGTAATTGTTTACCATCAAGAATTAATTCTGAACCAAATCAAGACACCGAGAATTGATTTGTGAGATTGCCAAAGATTTCTCTTGTTTTGCTTAAACACAGGTGTTGTTATCTGAACCATTTCATATGCTGATTCGACAAGTCATTTGAGGTCCTCTGTGATAACTTAGGTGTTTTCCCCCCCATTTAGTGTTCAAAACGGCAGTTGTCTTCGTATGCAAGGAAGGATCCAAGCAGAAGAAGAAAATGGTAGGTTTTTTTTACACAAGCAAGATGCAATCAGCAGGACTATATTTTAAGAAAATAAAACCAACTTTGTTTCAGAAAATCTGTTACAAAAATTAACAGATTTCTTTGTTTGTTTGATGGAAGGGTGGCTCCCATCGAGTCTCTGTATCTTCAGAAGAAAAAGACCCGTTCCGATTCCGTCACATGATCCCAACTGATGCCCTTCAAGTCCGATCCTTAGCCAATGCAGGTAGGTCACACATGGAAGACAGTTCTGAAAAATGTATGTTTTATTATTCTAAATCCAACATTGAATATTCTTGCCAGATTCTTTTGTACATGAAATCACATGTGGGTGTTAATTTCTCCCTCAGATGGCGAGGGCTCTGCTGTGTGTGAGATCGTCCACACAAAATCGGAGTCGGAGGGAAGGCCAGAGAGGTCATTTCACCTGTGCTGTAGGTAAGCATCTCTCCTGAAACAGGTTGAATTCCACTGCAGATTGAAGCCACCGTACCACTGATACAGTCCTGTCTGCCATCTAACTGATAAGATGACCTTCCATTTCCCTCAGCTCTCCGGAGAGCAGAAAAGACTTTCTGAAGACAGTCCATTCCATCTTGAGGGAAAAGCACCGTAGGCAGCTCCTGAAAACGGAGAGTTTACCTCTCAACCAGCAGTATGTACCCTTTGGAGGAAAACGACTATGTGCCCTGAAGGGAGCCCGCCCCGCCATAAATAGAGCAGGTAAATGCCAGTCTGTGGCTCTATTCACCCTACAGCTCCACATGTCCCAGTTCCTTCTTAACTGACACACATGCAATCCTTTGGTTGAATCAGAGCTTTCTACCACATTTATAGTTTTAATTAATATGTAGGGCGATACTGCATCCATACTACAGGTGATGGTGGAACAGTTACTTTGCTTTGTCACAACAGTCTTCTCAGCTTGTTTTGAATCGTTTTTATCTTGAAGTCATTGTAACTGTTAGCACATTGTAATATTCAACCCTGACTTTGTTCTAATCTGGTATTATATGTTCTAATCTATATTGTTCATTGTTGGTTGATCGCATTTGGCATTTTTATTAGTCTTATCCTCAGTGTGAAAATATTTACAGTTAAGCCCCAAATTACTCATACCCATGACAAAGTTTCAGTTGTAGTGAATTTTTATTTGACTAATAAGGTTCCTCTGACTGGAAATGACAAACAAGTCACAAAAGATAGTCAGGAATTTTCCTAGAGATACGTTTTTACGATTTCTATGTTTATCTTTTTGTCATGGCATATTTTTACTCAATATGCCATGTCCACATTTGTCATACTCTTTTCTCAGTAATTGGTGGAAAATTTGTCGCCACAGCAATCAAATGGGTTTCACAATTTCTAACAAGCTTTTTATGCGTCTCCACTTGGATTTTGGACCACGGCTCCTTGCGACGATCTCTACATCTGAGGTTGAAGAGCTTCCTTACATTGCTCTGGTCTTCATTTCCCTCAAAAGATTTTCAGTGGAATTTAGGTCTGGACTCCAAAATGTTGAGATGATCTGTTTTTGTTGTTGGAAGGTCCAATGCTGCCAAAGGCCTGGTTTTTCTGCAGACTACCTGATGTTTTCCTCTAGAACCTTTAATGTAATCCTCTTTTTCTTTTTTTTCTCACGATGCCATTTACTTTATCAAGGCTGGAAAACTCCCCAAAGCTTTACATTCTTACCACCATGCTTAACTGTTGAGATTGTGTTCTTGGGGTTGGATGCTTCTTCTTTTACCAAATGAAAGCCATGTCCTTGGGTCCAAACATTTCCAGTTTCATCTTATCCGACCACAGCATCGATGACTAAAAGCTTTCATGTTTGTCCAGTTGAGTTTTTGGAAAGGCTGTGCAAGCTTTTGTGTGGCTGTCTTTGAGAAGTGGAGTTTTCCTTGATCATTTTCTATGGAGACCAGCCTTGTGCAGTGTCCGCTGCAGCGCCTGCCTTGAGATGTTGATTTCAGAATTTTCTGCCAGACAGCCTTAGTAGTGATCCTTGGATTCTTTTTGGATTCACGTGCTGCCATTCTTGCCAGTTTTAAGACAAGATAAGATAAGACATACATTTATTCATCCCCCAAGGGGGAAAATCACATTGACACACAGCTACAGTTGAAGAAGAAAATATACGTATGCAAAAATAAAAATGGAGTGTAAATATACAGAATATATACAGTATACTGAAACAGAGTGCAGAAAGTCCAAGTATAGTGCAAATTGCAATGTAAACTGTGCAGATGGATTGTCAGAAGGGTATGTAAACTGATTAATGGTTCAAATAGTCCTGATAACTGAAGGAGGTTCTGGGTGCTGTGGTGTTGTGCAGTCTGATGGCTGATGGGATGAAGGAGCCGCCCAATCGCTTTGAGGCTTGTGGTTGTAGGAGTCTGTGACTGTGCGTGCTCATGAGTTTCCTCAGTTCAGCATGGAGGGGATGAGAGGGATTGTCTATGATGGCCTTCAGCTTTCCCCTCGTCCTCTTCTCCATCACTGCCTCTACACTGTCCAGTTCCATCCCCACCACAGCAGAGCTGGCCTTACTGACAAGCTTATTCAGCCTGTTTGTGCCACAGTTCCCAATGCCACCTCCTCAGCACACTACGGCAAAGAAGATGACACTGGCCACCACAGATTGATAGAACATCCGTAGTAGCCTGGTGCACACATTAAAGGACCCGAGCCTCCTCAGAAAGAACAGCCTGCTCTGTCCCTTCCTGCAGAGGGCGTCAGTGTTGTCTGACCAGTCCAGTTTGTTGTTTAGTTGCACCCCTAAGAACTTGTACTTGTACACCATCTCCACTCCCTCCCCATTCAGCACCACAGGTGTGTGGGGGCTCCTTCTGCGCTGGAAATCCACCACCAGCTCATTGGTTTTTCCTATGTTGAGCTGTAGGTGGTTCCTGTCGCACCACCCGACAAAGTTCTCAATTAGGTCTCGGTACTCAACCTCATTGTTGTCATTGCTCCTCATTCCTGCACCGTGTCAAAAGCACTAGAGAAATCAAAAAACATTTTGTCCTTTGACATTTTTCACAGAATGGAACTCCTTGTACTTTTTTCATTACACTTTGCACTGTGGTCAGTGGTTCTTGAAGACACTTGGATGTGGCTTTAGAAACTTTCCTCGTCTTGTGAGCAGCAACAACACATAATTCTCTTTCCGCAAGTGAAAGCAAGCTCACAAAGCTGTTTGGTTTTAGATATGTCTATAGTGTATTAGAATGACATGGAAATTACCAGGACCACTTGGAATAGTATAGAAGCAGTGTTTTCTAAAAAATCTATGAACATTTCAATGGTATGAATAATTTTCAAAATGAAAAATGAAAAAAAAAAACATAAATATGGTTCAAATTTAGCAGTAACATCTCTAACATAATGTCTTACTGTCTTTTGTCACTTGTTTATTGTAATTTCCAGCTAAAAGAGACCTATTGGTCAAAGAGAAATTCACTATAAGGTGTCAAACTCCAAATTAATGTCCCAAAAGTGTTAACTTTATTATTCTTTTTTTTTTTTCTGTTTTTTTATAGCATCTGCCCCAACCAGGACTCTCGGCAGAAGGAAGTTAGTGCGCAACCGTTTCACCATAGATACTGATATTGTTTTCGACGGGGAGCCGGAACAGCAGGACATCGCTTCACCACAGGAGTCCGACATAAAAAGGCCACAGCAGGAAGATGAACCAGATCAGCATCAGCAGTCTGAGTTAGCAGGTGACACAGACCGCTGGGTGGAAGAACAGTTCGACCTAGAAGAATATGAAGATCAGGAAGAGATGAAGGAGACAGACATCCTTAGTGACGAAGACGATGAGCTCTGCCAGACACCCAGAGCTCCGTCCGCTGAGGCTGACCTGGAGGACCCCATCATGGCTTTGTCATTGGAAGGTGCGGAAACAGAAGAAGATGAGAGCATTAAGTCCCCAGCAGTCGGTGATATGCCTGACGATGCGAAGCCATCTGACGAGGAACATCAAAATCAAACTGAGAAAGATGAGATCTGGGTACGAAGGGAGCAATCGGGTTCATCCGCAGACTGTGCCACATAAATGCTGATGAGAACAGGCAGACAGCAAGTGTCTTAGACAGCTTTACAAGGGTTCCATAAAGATCAGTCATCATAAACAATGCATGAGCATTGATGTATATCGCACAGCTAGTAGAAGATATATCCTTCTTTACCTTACTTATGCTGAATGCTTTTTGTACAGGTAAGATCGTTAGTGGAGCAATACAGGAATCCAGATCGTGGGAGCTTTATCCCAAATCAAATGCTGTTACATAAAAGTCAAGTGTAAGCTTTGGGAGATGAACTAATGGTACAATCATGGAATCTAATCAATTGCTTTGATTGGCATGGTTTGCACATTTGGGCAGCATTCTATAGTCCTGCCTGCTGTTGCCAAATTTGGGTATTGTGAGAACATTAATATTTGTTTTGTCTGTGTGACTCAGAGTTATTATCATAGTTAAGGGCTGTATATTATTTGTCCTTAAAGAAATAGAATAATTAATTGCAAAGGACAGTCTTGTCTTGCATAGTTTACTGTACTTGTACATTTTCACATGAATATACACAGACATGTTTTGGGAACAGATTTCCTTATTATGTAATATATATAATTTTGATCTTTTGATTTACAGACTGAAAGATATCTTTATAGTCTGGAAGATATTTTGTTTTATTGGTTTTACTTGTTACATTTAATATCGGAATTATGTAATAGCCCCCATGTTACAGATACAAGGGGATTTGACTTTGTTTTAATTTAACATCCTGTTTTACTTGAACTCGTATTTGCTGTTTTATGCATCTTTTTGTTTACTGTGAAACCATTTTGTCGAGTTTTACCTTTTTGCTCTTCAGTATTGCCACTCGAACATATTCATTCTTAACAGTCCATATGCTCACTCTGTATTGTAGATAATTTACACATCAGCTATTTTAGAAAAGTCTTGTGTGTTCAAAAAGATTGTTCACTGGTAATGAATTACAAAGCAATGTTTTTTTTTATTTATTCATATGTAAATTCATTTGCTAGCAACATACGTAATCATTTTTTCACAAAGAAAGTCCAAATTTGCTCAAGCAATCAAGGGGAAAGACTTGCAGTATGCCTGAACAGTGAAAGAAGTCATACTTGTACAACTCATTGTGCTACTAAGACTGCATTTTTATTACTGTGTGTATATAGAAAATGTATTGATATCCTAATAAATACAGTTGTTTCCTACTTATAATTCAAAACCACTCTCTGCAGTGACTCATCGGATAGTGTGGTGTTATTCAACAGCCTAATTCACTCCCTGCAGCTCAGCAGACATCAACTCTGCAAAACAATTTTGTGATGTGAGAAAAACCCAGATGTCCAGTGTGCTCAGACATGCCTGAGAACAACCAAACTAAGCAGCTAATCGATGCTCCCCTGCCTCAAAGCAACCCAGAGACGGACTGAAATTGCACAACAAAAGAGAAAACTAAAAACTAAACCTTCAGAAGACGTTAAAAGCCACTTTGAGTGTTTGCAGGCTGCGGCTGATTAAGTGTCTGAATGATGGTGAAGGAGCTATACCGCTTATCACAGAGAGGATAAAAGAATGTCTGCTTCTTAAAGGTAGAGCTGGTGATACTTATCCAATACAGTCAGAATCAGGGAATACCTTCTCACAGTCCTTTTAGCTTTGTGCTGAAACAAAATCCAGTGTTTGTGCACAGCCCTGGCTTTGTAAATAGGAAACAAAGTGGCTCAGATTGATTTAAACACTATCCCAACGTGTCCAGTGCGTAGGACAGGGGCAAAGGAATGGGGAAGGGAGACTGGGCGCAGTGGAAGCAAGAGGAACGTAAAGTCTGGCACATGATGAATATCTAAACTTGTTAACAAGCTAAATATTAACAATCTTTCTCCGTAATCACAGATTCTACCTTCAAGATCAACCAACCATCTCATGTGGGGACAAAGTCATGCTCAGCAAAGAAATGTTGATGTAAAAATGTTAATAGGATGAGGATTAAAAAGAACCTTATAGGGCAGAATAGAAAAAAAATACAATCCAACCTTTTTTTTAGTCTTGGGTCTAATCAGACAACCATAATTTCTCTACATGGATATATGAAATAAACACATAGTATAATACAAAAAAAATGTGGCCAGCTTTTTTTGGGGGCCATCACTGTTGATGCCTCTCGTCATCAGAAGTGGACATTTTGAGTGCTGAGCAGCTATTGAATCTCATCGCATGTATTTCAGTGAGTGCTGGTAAGGGTCTGCTTGTGATGTCCTCTTTTAGCATGGCTCTTTTTGTCTGTCAAATGCCATCAGGGTTTTTGAGAGACAAAACGCAGGTGCAGCTGTTTCAAACACTGCAAAAATAATGCGACAAGGGGATCTGTGTCAAAAATGTAGGATGCCTATTGCGGATTGAAAGTGCATTAGAGATGATCAGTGGTGGTAAGTAGACACTCACTAACTCCTACTGAAAGACACTTAACTGGAAACAACTCTACTAAATATGGCCTTAAAAATGACCATGGACTGAAATCAAGATCAGAATCGGAACAATATGAGCTTCACCAAACTGGTATTTACTGACGAGCTAAAGAATTTATTTTATATTGTCCACAGCCTTTGTTTTTGTATGGTACTGCGGTTCCAGACAGTTAAGCAGTTGATCAGGAAGGGAGATACCATGCTGCTACAGGAGGCAGGTGGTATAACCAGGGTCAAGCAGTTGAACTACATTTTGAACAACAACAACGATAATAAAAGAAAACAAGCTATCACGTGGTGTCAGTGTTAATGACAGGCAGCTTATGGATAAAGATGGCCCAGGAAAAATCTCTCTCTTAACTAAAATTCTGTTTCAGACATAATAATTACAAGTGGCCAGACAGTTTCTAGGAAGTGTTCTCGGTTTGCTTGATGAAATTCTTGTAAGATACCACATTCTCACTAGTAGTAAACTTAATAAGCAGTAGCTAATGTCAGTCCTCTATTTACAAAATTATTATTTGAAAGACATGTCAAAAATGTGGAGCTAAGCCTGAGAAGCTGAGTCTAAGCTGTACTATAATGGTAATCATTTCTATGTTAGATGACAACATCGCCTTTCCTCTGGAGCCTTCATTAGTCCAAACTTTACATTTTCTAGCCCAGTGGTGCCTCTTCAGAACCCAAGTATCTATTATGAGCTGTAGACACTCATCTTCCTTATCCCTGAATTTTCAACTTCCTGGTATGACAATAACTAATTTCATCAGCATTTTTCCACACACCCCAGACACTATAATTGATGGTTCTCACAACTTTATCTCCACTTTTCTATCTCCAAGCTCTGTGGACATTCTGTCTCCCACTACCACCGCCGCCCTCTCATTCTTGTCAATCACCACCCCCACCACAAAGGCTGTGCTGCTCCTTCAGATAAAGAGGAAAGATTAGACTTAATGCTGTCAGATGTGCAGCAATACAATACGGTTCTGAATGGCAGCGAGTGTTGCAATTGAACAGGCTTTTTCTGCCTATACTCTTGCTTTGAAGGAGCAGACACACATCTTAGAGATAAAATGGCACAAGTTTAATCTATGGGATTCTCCCACTTTGAGTATATATCTTCTGAATCCTACATCTAAAAATAAACACTGACTTAGAAATGATAGCAGGCAGGAAAATGAAAGGGTAATTATATTCAATTATATACTGCAAATAATACAAAATGATATATTCACATGTCTATGCTGCCCCTGGCTTAGCAATGTGTAGTCATATTGTGCAAACAGCAGGTGGCACACATTGTCTGTTGTAGCCTATGTTTCTTTTTTTTGCCTGTGTCACACCACCAACACTGACTTGCACCTCGCTGAGCATTCCGGGACATTCATTTAATCATAGTTTAATCACATTATATTATTATTCAAATCTGTCTCACACTAGAATTCACACATGCAAATGCTTCACAGCAAAGCCTTGATGCATTGGACTTCACAGTTACAGGTTTCTCTGCATGACCGTATCTGTTTACATTTAAAGCAGCTGAGGATGTGACGATAGTATCACTCAGCAAACCTGTTGAACAGGCTGTTCAGTTTCTGTTCCTGTTTGATGACTTGTCCTGCTATGTCTCTCCCTGTGTTGTGCTTTCCCTTGTTGTTTCTGCTGCTTCTCAGAAACAGGGTGAGCAGGAGGGTGTTACCTTTCCCAAGCTAGGTGAGGTCTGAATAAAGGAGTGGCATTTCCTCCTCATCAGTGACTGGACTATCTACCAGGTCATGTTTAATAGAGTTTTGGTCTTAATTAGGGCACGTTTCAAGTGTTGAGTTTTTCATGGTAGCATTATAAGGGCTGGTTTATAGTCTCACTAGGATGTAAGATGTGCTCTTTGACTACACCAGAAGTCATAAGAATTGATAGTTGACCCGAACACCCACACAAGAAGGTGGAGTGAAAAAACAACTGTCATGGGGGGTGATGTGGGACGTGAACATCAGACAGTGTGTTACAGACAGTCCCACACTATCTGACATTCTATCAGAAATTGTCAGACACAGATTGTCCCTCATCAGATGATGAAAAAATGTGGAGGGAGTTTTTTGTTGTTTTTTTTTTAACTATCTGACACAGTTCAGGAGCATAAATCCTGCTTTAGCGTCTATAAACATCTACACTTCAATTTCTTGATAAAAAAAATAATACGAAATATAACACACACTTGCCACAACACATTGCAGCGCTTAACTAACTGTGGCATACATCCAGTGTCTCAAACAGACTAAAAATGGTAGCTGTGTTGGGCCCATCTAGGAGGAAAATGTGCTACAACTTATATTGACAAGTTGTTTTTGGGGAATTGAACCATGACTTATCCTAAACAGCTGATGCATACATAGATGCTGTCTGTATGCAAGCTTGCATAGTAAATGTTTTTGTGAGACAATTTCAGATGACAAATAAAACAAGACAAAAGATTTGTCTTTGTACTTTATTGTTCTCAGTTTTAAGTAGTGAAGGCTGTTTTATTTGCAAAACACTTCATCCATAATGATCCATAATGTAAGCATCACACTTACTCACCACATTATTTGCAACTGTTCAGTCTAGGTGTCGACTGGATGCAGTAAGGACATGATCACATAAACTTTTGAGTCACCCAAACTCACTTGGTAGCACTGTCACACTCTTGTCACGCAGGACAAGTGCAAGTCGTGCGTGACCAACATTGACACATGGCATACCTGAAAGAAAAACAAAACCAACATTATCTAGAGTTGAACCAAAAGCCCCGGTAGGAATAAAGGTCAGGTCAACTCAAACCAGTAGGATGACATTACACGCACTGTGATATTATCATAGCTAAAACAGATCGGATGAGCAGGGTTTTCATTAGACGAAAGACGAGAGACAAGGCTGCATTTCAACCTCTAAAACCATGCAAGCAAAGCTGGAGGTCCTCGCACTGGTCCTTGGCTTCATCGGCCTGGTCGGGACAATAGCTGTCACTGCCTTGCCCACCTGGAAGGTCACTGCCTTCATCGGTGCCAATCTCATTGTCATGGAGTCACTCTGGGAGGGCTTGTGGATGAACTGCTTCCGACAGGCTGACATCAAGATGCAGTGCAAGGTGTATGACTCGCTGCTGATTCTCCCGCCAGAGCTGCAGGCTGCCAGAGGGCTCATGTGCATCTCCATAGTCCTGGTTGTCATCGCCTTGTTCGTCACAGGATGTGGGACCCAGAAGAGCGAATGTTGTGGTGACAATGTGAAGAGCAAGAACATCACCCTGGCCCTTGGGGGGGGTCTGTATCTGCTCTCATGTTTGACCACGCTCATCCCTGTCAGCTGGGTGGGCCACACCATCATCAGAAACTTCTATAACACAGCAGTGCCGGACTCTCGGAAACATGAGCTGGGGGAGGCTCTCTTCATTGGCTGGGCCACTTCTGGTATTTTGCTCATCACCGGCATCATCCTCCTGTTCAGGTATGGCCAACGTAGATCGAAGGAAGAAGAGCCATACAATGCAGTATATCTAATGGCGGAAAGGGATCTAAAGAAACAGGACAGTGTCTACACGGCAAGGACGGCATCCAGCAATCATAAGCATCTCGAATATGTTTAAACAACTGTACTCTACTGCAGTGTGCAAATTCAACTTTACATGTCCCTAAAATTTTAAAGATGCTGCTTGAGGAAGGTTAAGAGATGATATC